>JBAKBP010026503.1:0-31586 GCA_037953745.1 Lithodes maja | reverse complement strand
CTCCCTCCTACCTCCTCAACCATCCCCTCTCCCATCCTCCATACTTCCTCCCCCTTCAATCATATGTCTATCCCCTCCTACCTCCTCAACCATCCCCTCTCCTGCCATCCTCCATACTTCCTACCCTCACTAGTATCATTATCATCCATCCCTCCTACCTCCTCAACCATCCCCTCTCCCATCCCTGCACATACTTCCTCCCCTTAAATCTATGTCTATCCCCTCCTACCTCCTCAACCATCCCCTCTCCCATCCTCCATACTTCCTCCCCCTTCAATCATATGTCTATCCCCTCCTACCTCCTCAACCATCCCCTCTCCCATCCTCCATACTTCCCCCCCTTCAATCATATGTCTATCCCCTCCTACCTCCTCAACCATCCCCTCTCCCATCCTCCATACTTCCTCCCCCTTCAATCATATGTCTATCCCCTCCTACCTCCTCAACCATCCCCTCTCCCATCCTCCATACTTCCTCCCCCTTCAATCATATGTCTATCCCCTCCTACCTCCTCAACCATCCCCTCTCCCATCCTCCATACTTCCTCCCCCTTCAATCATATGTCTATCCCCTCCTACCTCCTCAACCATCCCCTCTCCCATCCTGCATACTTCCTCCCCCTTCAATCATATGTCTATCCCCTCCTACCTCCTCAACCATCCCCTCTCCCATCCTCCATACTTCCTCCCCCTTCAATCATATTTCTATCCCTCCTCCCATCTCCTCAACCATCCCCTCTCCCATCCTCCATACTTCCTCCCCCTTCAATCATATGTCTATCCCCTCCTAGCTCCTCAACCATCCCCTCTCCCATCCTCCATACTTCCTCCCCCTTCAATCATATGTTATCCCCTCCTACCTTCTCAACCATCCCCTCTCCCATCCTCCATACTTCCTCCCCCTTCAATCATATGTCTATCCCCTCCTACCTCCTCAACCATCCCCTCTCCCATCCTGCATACTTCCTCCCCCTTCAATCATATGTCTATCCCCTCCTACCACCTCAACCATCCCCTCTCCCATCCTCCATACTTCCTCCCCCTTCAATCATATGTCTATCCCCTCCTACCTCCTCAACCATCCCCTCTCCCATCCTCCATACTTCCTCCCCCTTCAATCATATTTCTATCCCCTCCTCCCATCTCCTCAACCATCCCCTCTCCCATCCTCCATACTTCCTCCCCCTTCAATCATATGTCTATCCCCTCCTACCGCATCAACCATCCCCTCTCCCATCCTCCATACTTCCTCCCCCTTCAATCATATGTCTATCCCCTCCTACCTCCTCAACCATTTGTGATTTTCAGGCTTTTATTGTACCATTTTGCTAACATAAATTTGTGTGATTTTCAGGCATATTGTGTTTATATCGTCATGGCGCCGCAACGAACCTGCACGAGTTGTTCCGGTAAATTTGGCCCTACCATGTTTGTTGATACTGATGTCCAAATTTGTAGATTTTGCCAGCTCCGAGAGAAGATTGCGGATGAATTGAATGCAGCTCACCGCAAGATCGATGCCCTGACTACGAAGCTTGAATCCCTTCAAGAATTTGCCACACTCAACGTAGGAGTGCCCTCGGCCCAAGAAACCACTACTATGTCAACCGCCATTCCAGTGCATACAGTACCGGTACCCACACCAGCAGCTACCTTAGATGTTGCAGATAATAATAATGACTCTACTCTCACTCCCCCCCAGGACAACTTTCAGTTAGTGAGAAACAATGTCCATCCCAGTACCAGTACCAGGAAGGTCATCCCGACAACATGCCAAAACCGCTTCAAAATTCTGGCTATTGACGAGGAAGAGGAAACGGAAGAAGTTCGGCTTGTGGGCGACTCCATGGTCCGTGGCCAACTAACCGAGTTCTGCGCCAGGGCACCCAGGACCAGAAAGCGATTCTGTATCCCAGGTGGCGGCGTGGACGACATTGTTGCGGCTCTGGAAGAGGTTTCCAGGCTCGCCCCCGCAAGCACTACGTACGTCATCCACGTTGGATCTAACGATGTCCAACGGACGCGGTCAGAGGAACTACTTTGCAAGTACCGGCGGCTGATCAGGTCCTTCAAGGAAAAATCTAATAGAATCTTAATTTCAGGAATTGTTCCCCGGATTGATGTAGAAAACCGATTCTACAACATAGCTACCAGTACAAATCGCCGACTAGCCAAACTCTGCAGGGAGGAGAACATCGGCTTTGTCGACACGTGGGAAAATTTTTACTATGATAAATCTTTGTTTTCAGGAGATGGTGTACATCTCAATGAAGTAGGAGCTGCACGTCTTGGTCGTCTGCTGAACGATGCAGTCAAGGATTTCCGTTCAAAAAACGGGGTCAACCAGACCCAAGACAGGGTAGTGTAAGTCAAATACGAACTGAAAATTCAGACAATGCACAATCAGTAACATCCAACTCTAATACTCTTAAGGTGTTTTATGTAAATGCTCGTAGCATACGCAATAAATTTTCAGATCTAGAGGAAATCGTGTTTACAGAACATTATGATATAATCGGCATTACAGAATCTTGGTTAAATACGGAAGACAGAGACTTTTTAGCCGAATATACGCTTCCTGGTTATACAATGTTTGAGAAAAGTCGGATCAATAGAAATGGAGGAGGAGTTCTGTTTTTTATAAAGGAAAGTCTTAATCCCGTCTTAATGTCAAAACCTCAAATTGCGAATATAGACATATCTTACGTACTATTAAATAATAAACGAGGAACTAAAATAACACTAGCTTTATTATACAGACCCCCATCTCAATCAGTGCAAACTGACAGTGAAATTTATGAACAAATTGCAGAAATAACTAACATACAAGATACCGTAATTCTTGGCGATTTCAACTTACCCGTGACTAAATGGGGCGATATTCTTACTTCACACTTTGGACACGACCTCTATGCTAACTTGCAAGAGAGTTCACTTTTTCAATTTGTACAATCTCCGACCCGTGGTAATAATGTGCTTGACCTTGTACTCGCAACAAAAGAAGAATTAATAGAGAATTTGAATGTTGGTGATGAATTCAGTAACAGCGACCATCGTACGATAACTTTCACTTTAAAGTTTACTAGTAACAAATCAAATAGCAGCATTGAGAAAGTCCCTAATTTCAAGAAAGCAAATTTTCATAAACTTAAATCAAAACTTAAAGAAACTGACTGGAGCTTTCTGACTAACAATAACGACATAAATACATCTTGGGAGTGTTTCACAACCACTTACCTTAAGGCAGTGCAAGACTGCATACCATCGTAAATACGGCGTCCAGGCCAAAATGATAAGCCCAAATGGTGGAATAAAGATATTTCAGACTGTCTGCTTGCTAAAAAATTTGCTAAGGATAGATTAAAATCCTCACAAAATGACGAAGAACGGGTGAAATTTGTAGAGCTATGACGCAAAGCCAAAAAGTTAATTAAGCAAAGTAAAAAGACCCTGGAGTTACATGTTGCGAATCAAAGTAAAACAAACCCGAAAGAATTCTATAGTTATATCAGAAAGAAAAAAGTAGTTACTTTAACTGTTGGACCGTTAGTCGATGAAAATGGAGAATACACCAAAGACGAAGTACAAATGAGTAATGCCCTCAATACCTTCTTTGCATCAGTTTTTACAACCGAAGACCTCAGTGATATCCCTACACCATCGCCGATTCAGATTGATAATTCAGATGTTCTAAGCAATATCACCGTTACAGAGAGAGAAGTATTGAATTGTTTAGATAAACTCAAGGTAAATAAAATGCCTGGACCTGATACAATCTCACCTAGAGTTCTAAAGGAAGCTAAGGATGAGCTCTCCAAACCACTGACATTGCTATTCAATGAATCCTTGCAGTCTGGGACTATGCCTGATCAGTGGAAGCTAGCCAACGTAACACCGATATTCAAAAAAGGCAGCAAATCCCTACCCAGTAACTATCGTCCAATTAGCTTAACATCAATTGTATGTAAAATGCTAGAAACGGTAATAAGAGACAGACTCGTAAATCACTTAGAGGCAAATAACTTACTTAAAGATACTCAACACGGCTTTCGTAAAAAACGTTCCTGTTTAACAAACCTCTTAGACTTCTTCCACGATATCTTCAACCTCTACGATGAGAGTAAAGCTGTAGATATTATATACCTTGATTTTCAAAAGGCCTTTGACAAAGTTCCCCACAAACGATTACTGCTAAAACTAAAAGCGCATGGAATACAAGACGGTGTGTTGAAATGGATAGAAAATTGGCTCAGCGACAGAAAGCAAAGAGTAGTCATAAACGGTAAGGCATCTAAATGGACCAATGTAAGTAGTGGGGTACCCCAGGGATCGGTACTAGGACCAATTCTCTTTCTAATTTACATCAACGACATAGATGAGGGTCTCACCTGTACAGTCTCGAAATTTGCTGACGATACAAAAATTGCAAATAGCGTACTCTCAAAAGAACAAGTTGACGATATGCAACACAATCTAGATAAATTGTCATGTTGGGCCCAAATTTGGCAAATGAGTTTCAATGCGGATAAATGTAAAGTACTACATATCGGATACCTAAATGAGAAAGCAAACTATTCGATGAATGGCACTCAGCTTAAGAATGTAAACAAAGAAACCGATCTGGGAGTAACAATATCGAGTAACCTAAAACCGAGTCAACAATGTTCAGAAGTTGTTAAGAAGGCAAACAAAATAATTGGCTTTATAGGCAGGTCATTTGAGCATAAATCCAAAGATGTTATCCTAACCCTTTACAATTCCTTAGTCCGCCCTCTTCTGGAATACTGCGTTCAATCCTGGTGCCCTTATTACCAAAAAGATATAAACAAGCTAGAACGAGTTCAACGTAGAGTTACCAAAATGATACCTAGCCTAAAGAACAAACCATACGAAGAGCGTCTTAGAGAATTAAATCTATTTCCTTTAACCCAGCGCAGATTAAGAGGCGACTTAATTCAAGTGTTCAAAATCATCAAAGGCATCGACAATATGAACTGTAGTAAGTACTTCACTATCGACCAATCTAATTACACGCGGGGAAACGGTTGCAAAATTATTGGTAAATCTTTTAACTCACACGAATCTAAGAATTTCTTCTTCAATCGAGTTGTCAACTTGTGGAATGGGCTTCCCCGAGACGTTATAGACTGCAGCACCGTTGATTCATTTAAACTCCGCTTAGACAAATATCTTGCATCAAACCCGCAACTGACTGCGTTTGTAAATGAATAACTTTATTGTATACCCCCCTCAGTTACTAACCCATCTGTCCCCTACTAACTTCCTAATCCTGCCACGGACATTAGTTCTAGGGCAGTAGTTCCCTTTCCAATGTTCCCTTACCCACTCTAAACCACTGTTTGGACACTTGACCCTCAGTATTTTGGAGGACAAGCAGCCTAGAAGGGTCACTAGACCTGTTGTTGCTTGATTTCCTTTGTACTCCTTTGTACCATCCCCTCTCCCATCCTCCATACTTCCTCCCCCTTCAATTATATGTCTATCCCCTCCTACCTCCTCAACCATCCCCTCTCCCATCCTCCATACTTCCTCCCCCTTCAATCATATGTCTAACCCCTCCTACCTCCTCAACCATCCCCTCTCCCATCCTCCATACTTCCTCCCCCTTCAATCATATGTCTATCCCCTCCTACCTCCTCAACCATCCCCTCTCCCATCCTCCATACTTCCTCCCCCTTCAATCATATTTCTATCCCCTCCTCCCATCTCCTTAACCATCCCCTCTCCCATCCTCCATACTTCCTCCCCCTTCAATCATATGTCTATCCCCTCCTACCGCCTCAACCATCCCCTCTCCCATCCTCCATACTTCCTCCCCCTTCAATCATATGTCTATCCCCTCCTACCTCCTCAACCATCCCCTCTCCCATCCTCCATACTTCCTCCCCCTTCAATCATATGTCTATCCCCTCCTACCTCCTCAACCATCCCCTCTCCCATCCTCCATACTTCCTCCCCCTTCAATCATATGTCTATCCCCTCCTACCTCCTCAACCATCCCCTCTCCCATCCTCCATACTTCCTCCCCCTTCAATCATATTTCTATCCCCTCCTCCCATCTCCTCAACCATCCCCTTTCCCATCCTCCATACTTCCTCCCCCTTCAATCATATGTCTATCCCCTCCTACCTCCTCAACCATCCCCTCTCCCATCCTCCATACTTCCTCCCCCTTCAATCATATGTCTATCCCCTCCTACCTCCTCAACCATCCCCTCTCCCATCCTCCATACTTCCTCCCCCTTCAATCATATGTCTATCCCCTCCTACCGCCTCAAACCATCCCCTCTCCCATCCTCCATACTTCCTCCCCCTTCAATCATATGTCTATCCCCTCCTACCTCCTCAACCATCCCCTCTCCCATCCTCCATACTTCCTCCCCCTTCAATCATATGTCTATCCCCTCCTACCTCCTCAACCATCCCCTCTCCCATCCTCCATACTTCCCCCCCCCCTTCAATCATATGTCTATCCCCTCCTACCTCGTCAACCATCCCCTCTCCCATCCTCCATACTTCCTCCCCCTTCAATCATATGTCTATCCCCTCCAACCGCCTCAAACTATCCCCTCTCCCATCCTCCATACTTCCTCCCCCTTCAATCATATGTCTATCCCCTCCTACCTCCTCAACCATCCCCTCTCCCATCCTCCATACTTCCTCCCCCTTCAATCATATGTCTATCTCCTCCTACCTCCTCAACCATCCCCTCTCCCATCCTCCATACTTCCCCCCCCCTTCAATCATATGTCTATCCCCTCCTACCTCCTCAACCATCCCCTCTCCCATCCTCCATACTTCCTCCCCCTTCAATCATATGTCTATCCCCTCCTACCTCCTCAACCATCCCCTCTCCCATCCTCCATACTTCCTCCCCCTTCAATCATATTTCTATCCCCTCCTCCCATCTCCTCAACCATCCCATCTCCCATCCTCCATACTTCCTCCCCCTTCAATCATATGTCTATCCCCTCCTACCTCCTCAACCATCCCCTCTCCCATCCTCCATACTTCCTCCCCCTTCAATCATATGTCTATCCCCTCCTATCGCCTCAACCATCCCCTCTCCCATCCTCCATATTTCCTCCCCTTCAATCATATGTCTATCCCCTCCTACCTCCTCAACCATCCCCTCTCCCATCCTCCATACTTCCTCCCCCTTCAATCATATGTCTATCCCCTCCTACCTCCTCAACCATCCCCTCTCCCATCCTCCATACTTCCTCCCCCTTCAATCATATGTCTATCCCCTCCAACCTCCTCAACCATCCCTTCTCCCATCCTCCATACTTCCTCCCCCTTCAATCATATGTCTATCCCCTCCTACCTCCTCAACCATCCCCTCTCCCATCCTCCATACTTCCTCCCCCTTCAATCATATGTCTATCCCCTCCTACCTCCTCAACCATCCCCTCTCTCATCCTCCATACTTCCTCCCCCTTCAATCATATGTCTATCCCCTCCTACCTCCTCAACCATCCCCTCTCCCATCCTCCATACTTCCTCCCCCTTCAATCATATGTCTATCCCCTCCTACCTCCTCAACCATCCCCTCTCCCATCCTCCATACTTCCTCCACCTTCAATCATATGTCTATCCCCTCCTACCTCCTCAACCATCCCCTCTCCCATCCTCCATACTTCCTCCCCCTTCAATCATATGTCTATCCCCTCCAACCTCCTCAACCATCCCCTCTCCCATCCTCCATACCTTCCTCCCCCTTCAATCATATGTCTATCCCCTCCTACCTCCTCAACCATCCCCTCTCCCATCCTCCATACTTCCTCCCCCTTCAATCATATGTCTATCCCCTCCTACCTCCTCAACCATCCCCTCTCCCATCCTGCATACTTCCTCCCCCTTCAATCATATGTCTATCCCCTCCTACCTCCTCAACCATCCCCTCTCCCATCCTCCATACTTCCTCCCCCTTCAATCATATGTCTATCCCCTCCTACCTCCTCAACCATCCCATCTCCCATCCTCCATACTTCCTCCCCCTTCAAGCATATGTCTATCCCCTCCTACCTCCTCAACCATCCCCTCTCCCATCCTCCATACTTCCTCCCCCTTCAATCATATGTCTATCCCCTCCTACCTCCTCAACCATCCCCTCTCCCATCCTCCATACTTCCTCCCCCTTCAATCATATGTCTATCCCCTCCTACCTCCTCAACCATCCCCTCTCCCATCCTCCATACTTCCTCCCCCTTCAATCATATGTCTATCCCCTCCTACCTCCTCAACCATCCCCTCTCCCATCCTCCATACTTCCTCCCCCTTCAATCATATGTCTATCCCCTCCTACCTCCTCAACCATCCCCTCTCCCATCCTCCATACTTCCTCCCCCTTCAATCATATGTCTATCCCCTCCTCCCACCTCAACCATCCCCTCTCCCATCCTCCATACTTCCTCCCCCTTCAATCATATGTCTATCCCCTCCAACCTCCTCAACCATCCTCCATACTTCCCCCCCCTTCAATCATATGTATATCCCCTCCAACCTCCTCAACCATCCCCTCTCCCATCCTCCATACTTCCTCCCCCTTCAATTATATTTATATCCCCTCCTCTCACCTCCTCAACCATCCTCTCTCCCATCCTCCATACTTCCATCCCATTCAATCATCCATTCTACCGTCCTCCCACCTCCTCAACCATCCCCTCTACCATCCTCCATCTTTCCACCTATTCAATCATCCTTAATCATACCATCACGTTATCCTCCCCTGTTCATCCCTTCCTATGACTCATCCTATGACTTAAACTGTTTCAATCTCCGTGTATCCAGACATTTTTACTCGAACGTACCTTGAATTTAGCTCTGATACTCTTTTAACTTTGGAGTAGGCACTTGTTACAGGCAGCTTTGCCCTTTGTCTCCTTCATGCACACAGACAAAAATAAAAATCACCCATCACCCCCCATCCCCACCCTATTCGTCTTTCGTACACTCATCAGACCAGCACCCCCTTCTTCCCCCTCTGCCCCCCTCCACCCCAACCCCCACACGCCCCTCCCATTGTCCTAGTCGCCAGCACCTGCATTAGTTCACATCTAACGTTGGCTTCGAAGAAAAATATTTCCTCGAGCTGCTGGCGATCAATTATTCTCTTCCCGTTTTCTTTTTTGTTTATCTTTTTCTACATTTTTTCTTCAGGGGGGACCACAAGAGAGCTAATCCCTGGTAACTGCGGGGGGTTGAACTTCATCACCACACGCCGGAGAGGTCAATTTGGTGAGCTGGGGAGAGAGAGGGAGGTTGAGTGGGAGTAGTAGGGGGTCGAGAGGGAGAGAGGGAGTGGGACTGAATGGGAGGAAAGGGATTGAGATTGTGGAGGATCGAGAAATGGGTGAATCGAGAGAGGCAGTGTTTTTAAGAGGGAGAGACGAGGGTATTAGAGAGAGGAGAGAGGGACTACAGAGAGAATGGAGGTAGAGGAAGAGAGAGAGGGTGATTGAGATGGATTGAGAGAAAGAGAGAGAGAGCCTGTATAAGAGAGTGTGATAGAGAGAAGGGGAGGGAATAGACAAACACGAGGAAGACTTAAAAGGGGGGCTGATTAGAACTGAATCGGAAGAGAAGGTGGATACGGAGAGAGGGGATTTAGAAAGGGATAAAGAGAGAGAGAGGGGGTGAAGGGAAAATTCAAGAGGGAGGTAGGAAAAACAGGGGGTTGCGGTATTTTAAGTAATGATTTTTGAGCGCCGAGTGAAAGGTGGGGTGATCAGGCGTGAGGATAAGGGGGGGAGGGAGGGAGGGGTTGGATGTCTTAATACTTAGTCACCGCGCCAGAGTGTTATAGTTCTTATCAATTTTATCTCTGCTACATTTAGACGATTTTAATTACACCACGGCAGTCTAAAAGCGTCGGCTATCGTTCTGATGGTCGATGGTTCGATCCCCACTGAGAGACTAGAAACATTTAGTGGCTCACGTGTATTTGTGATATATTCTCAATATTTGTAACTCTCATGCTTTGTGGGTTAGAATTAAATGAAATCAATTTCAACCCGAGTTGCGTCGGGACACTCAAAAATCCGTGTATGGTATTCTGGAAATATGGATCCTACAACTAGGTTTGAATTGAAATATATTCGCCTAGTGGGTTTCCTTTCTCCCTAACATAAATAGGATAGAAGGCTGAGTGTCTTTTAGACTGCCGTGGTGTAATTGATTAAGCGTCGGCTATCGTTCTGATGGTCGATGGTTCGATCCCCACTGAGAGACTAGAAACATTTAGTGGCTCACGTGTATTTGTGATATATTCTCAATATTTGTAACTCTCATGCTTTGTGGGTTAGAATTAAATGAAATCAATTTCAACCCGAGTTGCGTCGGGACAATCAAAAATCCGTGTATGGTATTCTGGAAATATGGATCCTACAACTAGGTTTGAATTGAAATATATTCGCCTAGTGGGTTTCCCTTCTCCCTAACATAAATAGGATAGAAGGCTGAGTGTCTTTTAGACTGCCGTGGTGTAATTGATTAAGCGTCGGCTATCGTTCTGATGGTCGATGGTTCGATCCCCACTGAGAGACTAGAAACATTTAGTGGCTCACGTGTATTTGTGATATATTCTCAATATTTGTAACTCTCATGCTTTGTGGGTTAGAATTAAATGAAATCAATTTCAACCCGAGTTGCGTCGGGACACTCAAAAATCCGTGTATGGTATTCTGGAAATATGGATCCTACAACTAGGTTTGAATTGAAATATATTCGCCTAGTGGGTTTCCCTTCTCCATAACATAAATAGGATAGAAGGCTGAGTGTCTTTTAGACTGCCGTGGTGTAATTGATTAAGCGTCGGCTATCGTTCTGATGGTCGATGGTTCGATCCCCACTGAGAGACTAGAAACATATATATATATATATATATATATATATATATATATATATATATATATATACAGTATATATATATATATATATATATATATATATATATATATATTGAATACGACAGCATAATTACAGTTATTGATTTTCTTGCTTATATTTTCGAATTTTCTTAATGCTTTTCTACCTTGTATGGAGTGTTCAAACACCAATTGTCCAAAATTTGCCATTTTATTTGTAGTTTTCTTAGTTTACATAATCGGCAAAATTTGGACAATTTGTGTTTGAACACTCCATACAAGGTGGAAAAGCATTAAGAAAATTATAAAATATAAGCAAGATAATCAATAACTGTAATTATGCTGTCGTATTCAATTCAATATGTGTTAAAGAAAATCTGCTTCCTAAATTTACAGTATATATATATATATGTATATATATATATACTGTATACCGGTATAAATACAGTACCGGTATATTCAATTATCTATTTTCGTGTTTCCTTACTAGACCTCAATCAAGCTTAATAAAATACCCCTTAGACCCCCTTTGAAAATAAATTTGTACATTTTTCGGTAGAACAATTTCCCTAGGAAAAAAAATCAGGTGAAAGGTCTCAAAATCACCAAACTAATGGAACGAACGTCAAAAAATCTCAAAACTATTATGCTAAACATGAGGGAGAGGGTGGTCCGTAAAAAACGACTACCTCCCCCTTAATGAAGCTCCGAAGTGTGTATATTATGTAAAGAAATAATGAGCAGATCTGATTCAGTTCGGGACAGCTTCGAAAGTTTAACCCGTTCAGTACCGGTGCCGTCCTTATTACTTTTTCTCTGGCTACTATTAGACGATTGTATCCAGTTTGTATCCAGCAATTAACACGCTTCAAACTATGCCGCTAACCCCTTTATACTACCACAGATCCCTCTTAAACTGCACACAATCATCTAAATATAGCTAGAATATAACTAAATATAGCTAGAATATAACTAAATATAGCTAGAATATAACTAAATATAGCTAGAATATAACTAAATATAGCTAGAATATAACTAAATATAGCTAGAATATAACTAAATATAGCTAGAATATAACTAAAAAGACGTCGCCGGTACAGAAGTGGTTAAGGACATGATATATATCGTAGAGTGTACGGTCGCGCTAATAAGTCATGTCTCAGCTGTCATTACGTTTGGCTCGCTCTATGCTGTATTATTGTCTGTCAGATGTTGAATAGGGCGGGTAAGTGAAGGAACATGTTTGCATATTTCACTCGATATGAAGAAGTTAAGCTTAGATATTGCTGATACCAATTATTGATCAAAACATACTAGGTGCCGATACATCACTTATTAGCGTGATTGTAAAGTACGAGGGGGGGTGGGGGGGGGGGTCTTAACCCCTTCTGTACCCCTTCTGTACCGGCGGCGTCTTTTTATATTTTCTTCTACCTATATTTAGAGGGATGTGTTCAGTTTAAGAAGGATCTGTGACAGCAATAAGGGTTAAGTGAGATACTTTTCAGCCTGTTAATTGGTGGTGGCACTTTTGAAACTGAATAAAATCGTCTAATAATAGCCAGATAAAAATTAAAAGGATTTCGCCGGTACAGAAGGGGATAAGATGAGGTTTTTAGTTTGCTCCCTAGATCTCCATGAAGATTTAAAAAAAATACACCCAAGATCCCCCTTCGATACAATTTTGTAAATTTTTCGGTAGAAATATGTCCCGGCCGAAGGTCAGTTCCACCTAAATCACAGGCTCGCTATCGCTCGCCAGGAAAAAATAGACACCTAAATGGCACAAAAGGTTTTAATATTGACAGAAATTGGGCGAAATGTCTTAAAATTGCCAAACTAACGGGGCGAACGTCTTATAATCTCAAAAGTAATGGGGCTAAACATGAGGGAGAAGGAGGTACGAAAAAAAATCCTTTAAGTGAAAATCTGCCCTTAAAGTGTTTGCGTTCCGGTGCCAAGATACTTACGATGGCTAGTAATACCTGTATACCAACATTCAGCTCATTTGGTTGGCAAACTTTGTAGCGAATCCCGATGTTCTAATCCACAAACTCCCTAATAAAAATCCAAGAATATGTTAAGCAACACCATCCAACAACAACAACAACAACATTAGTAACACCAACAATCATCAATATTAGCAACCAAGTCGATAATAATACTAATAATAATAATAATAATAATAATAATAATAATAATAATAATACAAATAATAAAGTAATAATTATAATAATAATTAAAATAATAATAATAATAATTCTAATAATAATAATGATAAGAAGAAGAAGAAGAAATACACTATTAAGTAAACAACCATGAGACTATGGTAACTAAAGACCGCAACACCTACAGTAGGACCAAGAAGTGGTACACCAAGAGAACAGAAGCGAACCAGCTGTCACCACCCCCACCACCAGCTGTTATGTACGTGTGTGTGTGTGTGTGTGTTTGTGTGTGTGCGTGTGCGCGTGTATGAGTGCGTGTATGTGTGTGTGTGTACGTGTGTGTGTGTACGTGTGTTTGTGTGTGTATGTATGAGTGTGTACGTGTGTGTATTTGTGTATGTATGTGTAGGTGTGTACGTGTAATAATAATAATAATAATAATAATAATAATAATAATACAAATAATTAATGGTTTATTTAAAGAATGACAGCCCGATGTGTTGAAAATACACATTTTACAATCAAATGAATGAACATGAGAAAAGAATGATGTACTGTACATTAATGTCATTATAAAGAATGATGTACTGTACATTAATGTCATTATAAAGAATGATGTACTGTACATTAATGTCATTATAAAGAATGATGTACTGTACATTAATGTCATTATAAAGAATGATGTACTGTACATTAATGTCATAATAAAGAATGATGTACTGTACATTAATGTCATTATAAAGAATGATGTACTGTACATTAATGTCATAATAAAGAATGATGTACTGTACATTAATGTCATTATAAAGAATGATGTACTGTACATTAATGTCATTATAAAGAATGATGTACTGTACATTAATGTCATTATAAAGAATGATGTACTGTACATTAATGTCATAATAAAGAATGATGTACTGTACATTAATGTCATTATAAAGAATGATGTACTGTACATTAATGTCATAATAAAGAATGATGTACTGTACATTAATGTCATTATAAATAATGATGTACTGTACATTAATGTCATTATAAAGAATTATGTACTGTACATTAATGTCATTATAAAGAATGATGTACTGTACATTAATGTCATAATAAAGAATGATGTACTGCACATTAATGTCATTATAAAGAATGATGTACTGTACATTAATGTCATAATAAAGAATGATGTACTGTACATTAATGTCATTATAAAGAATGATGTACTGTACATTAATGTCATAATAAAGAATGATGTACTGTACATTAATGTCATTATAAAGAATGATGTACTGTACATTAATGTCATTATAAAGAATGATGTACTGTACATTAATGTCATTATAAAGAATGATGTACTGTACATTAATGTCATAATAAAGAATGATGTACTGTACATTAATGTCATTATAAAGAATGATGTACAGTACATTAATGTCATAATAAAGAATGATGTACTGTACATTAATGTCATTATAAAGAATGATGTACTGTACATTAATGTCATAATAAAGAATGATGTACTGTACATTAATGTCATTATAAAGAATGATGTACTGTACATTAATGTCATTATAAAGAATGATGTACTGTACATTAATGTCATTATAAAGAATGATGTACTGTACATTAATGTCATTATAAAGAATGATGTACTGTACATTAATGTCATTATGGAAATGTTAAATTCAGCTTACAATATAATGAGCATGTGTGTGTGTATGTGAGATTGTGTATGTATGTACGTGTGTGTGTGTGTGTGTGTGTATGTGTATGTACGTGTGTGTATGTGTAGGTATGTACGTGTGTGTATGTGTGTACGTGCTTGTGTGTAGGTGTACGTGTGTGTGTGTGTGTAGATTTCCTTGTGGCTGTCCCCCTGTATTGATTGGCGTATGGCTTCACCTCTCTCACCCCCGCTACACTGAGGGACAACCCGGGCTACCCTCGGAATATTTACCTACCCCTCTAACCTTACCATTACTATATTAACACTAGCTGCTGTAACGTCTCGGGGGATATTATGATAGTTTGATATATTATTATTGAGGGTTTTGGTTGCTTTTGCCATTTTCGACCAATGTATTTTTAGTTTCCCCCTAGACTAAGTCTAAAAAACGTCTCCCCACACATCCTAAAAAAAAAAAAAAAAAAAAAACGCCACCCAGACCCCCTTCATGTGCATTTCTGGAAGAAAAATATCCCAGCCAAGGGCCGGCTTCTCCTACATTGTGGGCTAATTTTAGCTCGCTAAGAAAACAAATTACACCTGAATGGGGTGAAGTGTCTTATAATCGCCAAAGTAATGAGGTGAAACCTTTTAAAATCTCCAATCCAAGGGCGATTCCAAGAAGACCTACCCTGCACCAGGTAGGTTAAACCAGATACACAAATTAATATTTAAATACATAAATTATTGCAGTAAATAGACACATATATTTGAAATTAAATTAATTATTAAACTGGTATATCGATTCACCAATACGTATGTCATTAACATGAAAAGTATAAACATACTATGCATATACTGTAGGATGCCTTTTAGCACATATGTCCTATTTTGGTTTGTCTTTGTTTTGCTTTCCTTCATTCATTGCCTCTTAAGAGAAGTAAATACATGAAAATCCGGGTATGAACACCTGGGTACCATAATGTAATCGCCGTATGCAGTCCATTCAAACAAGGTTCTTAGATATTCCAAGTCGATGAAATGTACCTCTCAAATAGCTACACTTGTTCAATTAGTCTCTGTAATTCATACACAGGCACTGTAAAAGCCTCATCAATATCGCCCATAACATTTTGTTACTGGCATGTTTTTGTTGTGTCTTGTTTTTCATGAACGCTTCTTACTTTAGAGTTAGAAGCAAATAAAGGTGTTAGGCGCATTCTTAAGGGGGGATGGTACATTTTTTGGGGGGGGCACATTCTCCCTCGTGTTTAGCCAAATTGTGTTTTTAGATTTTAAGACGTTCGGCCCATTAGTTTGGCAATTTAAAGAATTTAGACCCGATTTTTTCTTCAACATTAAGACCTTTTGTGTCATTTAGGTGTCGATTTTTTGTTGGCGAGCGATAGCGAGCCTGCAATTTTAAGAGTAACCGGCCTTCGGTCGGGACGTTTTTCTAACGAAAAATTTACAAATTTATCTAGGGGGTGTTTTTACCGCTTGATAGAGGTCTAGGGAAGAAACTTAAACAATAATTAAAAGATAAAACAATAAGCAAATATATATATAAACCCAACTCCCCTTAAAACGCAAAGTTAACTTTAGGTGCAACGATTTTCTTTGGCATTTCTGCATAATCGTGGCTTTATTAAGATTTTCATATAAACGATATTTAGTTCAGCAATGTATCTAAATTAATCCAGTGGCATATTTATTTGGGTTAACTATACCAGGTTTCACTTCGGAATGTTCATAACCTCTAAAAACACGTGGCTAACTGCCCGCTAATCATGAACGTCCTGACTAATTCATGTGTTGTGAAGACTCAGAATAGTATAGGTAAGTATAGGTTAGTCATAAAATAATCTTACTCGAGACTGTCAACAAGACGAAGGATTAATGAAGTTTTGTTTAAGGGGAAGTTTTTCGTGTGTTCTCTACACCTCCACCAAGCTTAGAATGTACACCCATAGACCCCCTTTCAAGATAAATTTGTAAATTTTTCGGTAGAAAAAATTCCCGGCCGAAGGCCGGATCATCTTAAATTACAAACTCGCTATCGCACGCCAGAAAAACATCACCACCTAAAAGACATGAAAGGTCTCAACATTGACAGAAATGGGGCGAAAGTTCTTAAAATCGCAAAACTAATGGGGCGAACGTCTTAAAATCTAAGAAAATAATGGATTAAACATAAGGGAGAAAAAATCCCTCAAGTGGAATTCTCCCCTAAAATGTCTGCAATGCCATAACCACATCCACTCGGCCTACAGTTGCTCTAAATATATGCCGGTCAAAGAGCTCGTGTGACTCTAATTTCAGCCATTCGACAATAAAGCCTCTAGGGTCTGGGGGTGGCACAAAAGACCGCCTTGAAAGCTGTATACAATCATTGTTTGGAGACGGCGTTAAGAACTGTGGAGGAAGTGAGGGAGACACGGGCAGCTAACCCAGACACCATTATGGCCGATTAGTGCCACCCTCTACCAGAGCTTAAGGGGAGGCAGACCGTTTTTGCTGGACCCCCTTCTCCCTAATTTTTAGCCCCACTAGTCTTGAGATTATAAGACGTTCGGCCCATTAGTTTGGCGATTTTAACACCTTTTTTCCCCATTTCGTTGTCAATTTTAAGACCTTTCGTGCCATTTAGGTGTCGATTATTTCCTGGCGAGCGATAGCGAGCCTGCAATTTTAAGAGGAACCGGCCTTCGGCCAAGACATTTTTCTACCGAAAACATTTCAAATTTATCTTGAAGGGGGGTTTAGAGGGTGTTTTTATAAGCTTGATGGAGGTCTAGGGAGGACACTAAAAAAATATATGAATAAATGAATTAATAGACCAAACAAACGGTCAGTCTCCCCTTAAACTGAAGAAAAGAACACAGCATTATTAAGCAAACGCCAAACCATTCCCTGATCTATCATATCATTTATAATACAACATACTGTAATTATTCTAGAAGACCTGCATAGGCAATACAATTTCCAAGCTGAAAAAAAATATTTTTCTACCGATTTCTTTTACAAATTTATCTCGAAGGGGGGTCTTGGGGGTATTATTTTAAGCTTGATGGAAGTCTGGAGAAGAAATTAACGAAAATAATACCTATATTTATAAATGCACAATAAATAATAATGGTAGAAATGTTAGGTCGATTACTTTAGTCGTGTTTTTAGTTATAGAGGTTAATGTTCAAGGGTTTTGGCCTACTTATTTGGAACAGGGAATAGTGTACATTGTGAGGAAGCACAGAGGCCACCCGGTAATGTCAACCACGCATTGTCTTCTCACGGAAAGAGTGGACAAAGACGAAAACCTTTAACACTTTCAGTACCGGTGACGCCTTCTGCGTTGGATTTCGGCAAACATTTACACGATTTTATGAAACTGAGATAGTCTGGAGCCCTTTCATTGGTAGACGTCCTTCCTTATTACTGAGATAGTCTGGAGCCCTTTCATTGGTAGACGTCCTTCCTTAATACTGAGATAGTCTGGAGCCCTTTCATTGGTAGACGTCCTTCCTTATTACTGAGATAGTCTGGAGCCCTTTCATTGGTAGACGTCCTTCCTTATTACTGAGATAGTCTGGAGCCCTTTCATTGGTAGACGTCCTTCCTTATTACTGAGATAGTCTGGAGCCCTTTCATTGGTAGACGTCCTTCCTTAAATTTTATTATCGAGATAGTCTGGAGCCCTTTCATTGGTAGACGTCCTTCCTTATTACTGAGATAGTCTGGAGCCCTTTTATTGGTAGACGTCCTTCCTTATTACCGAGATAGTCTGGAGCCCTTTCATTGGTAGACGTCCTTCCTTATTACTGAGATAGTCTGGAGCCCTTTCATTGGTAGACGTCCTTCCTTATTACTGAGATAGTCTGGAGCCCTTTCATTGTTAGACATCCTTCCTTATTACTGAGATAGTCCGGAGCCCTTTCATTGGTAGACGTCCTTCCTTATTACTGAGATAGTCTGGAGCCCTTTCATTGGTAGACGTCCTTCCTTATTACTGAGATAGTCTGGAGCCCTTTCATTGGTAGACGTCCTTCCTTATTACTGAGATAGTGTGGAGCCCTTTCATTGGTAGACATCCTTCCTTATTACTGAGATAGTCTGGAGCCCTTTCATTGGTAGACGTCCTTCCTTATTACTGAGATAGTCTGGAGCCCTTTCATTGGTAGACGTCCTTCCTTATTACTGAGATAGTCTGGAGCCCATTCGTTGGTAGACATCCTTCCTAATTACTGAGATAGTCTGGAGCCCTTTCATTGGTAGACGTCCTTCCTTATTACCGAGATAGTCTGGAGCCCTTTCATTGGTAGACGTCCTTCCTTATTACCGAGATAGTCTGGAGCCCTTTCATTGGTAGACGTCCTTCCTTATTACTGAGATAGTCTGGAGCCCTTTCAATGGTAGACGTCCTTCCTTATTACTGAGATAGTCTGGAGCCCTTTCATTTTTTTTTTTTTTTTTTTTTTCTATGTGATTGAGGGAGGCAAAAGGCATAACTGCCTATAGCGAGTGCCTCCCCCATAGTTGAAAGAGTGACAGGGCCAAAATCAAGGGACGTTCGAGCCAAAATGCCTGGACACACGGAGTTTGAAGCAATTTAAGTCATAGGAAGAGGGAAAGACTGATTCTGGGAGAGAGTTCCAGAGCTCAGATGTTGAGTAGAAGAAAGTTTGAGAGTAACGTTTCACTCTTGGGTTGGAGAGTTGCACAGAGTAGGGGTGGGATTGAGTTGCAAGACGGGTACCACGTGCCCTACGTAAAGGAGGTGGTATGCACTGGGATAGCTCTGAGGAACACTGATTATTATAGTAGCGATAGAATAGCGAGAGAGATGCAACATTGCGGCGGAGAGAGAGAGATTGCAGAGAGTTGGTGAGTAGACGGGAGTTAATGATACGAAAGGCCTTCCTTTCAACTTTGTCTAGGAGAGCGGTGTGAGAGGAACCTCCCCACACATGTGAACAATACTCAATACAAGGGCGCACTATGCCCCTGTACAGAGCAAGAAGCTGTGCAGGGGAAAAGAACCCCCTAAGGCGGTTGAGCACACCCAGCTTCTGGGAGGCTGCCTTAGCAAGACTGGTAATATGGTCCTTCCAAATGAGAGCAGAAGAAAAAGAGACACCAAGAATATTGAGAGAAGATGAAGGGTTGATTTTTGTATTGTTGAAGAATAAGGAATAGTCCGCTGGGAGATCCTGACGGGTAGATAGATGTAGAAATTGGGTTTTGGAAGCATTAAAGTTAACAAGGTTTTCTCTGCGCCAATTGGAAATAGTATTTAGATCAGAATTTAAGAGTTCTATGGCTTCATTACGTTTGTCGTTGAGGGATTGCTGGCTGGGGCGTTCTGAAAAACTAATGGAGTAGTGTAAGGTTGAGTCGTCTGCGTATGAATGGATGGGAATTAAGGTACAGTTAAGGAGATCATTTATAAAAATTAGAAAGAGAATAGGAGATAGGACAGAGCCCTGAGGAACACCGGAGTTTATAGGGTGAGGAAGTGAACAATGGCCGTCCACAACCGCAGCTATGGAACGGCCGGAAAGGAAATTAGAGACAAAGGCACAGATGGAGGGATAGAAACCGAAGGAGGGTAGTTTAGAAATTAAAGATTTATGCCAGACTCTATCGAAGGCTTTCGATATGTCTAGTGCAATAGAAAAAGTCTCACCGAAGTCCCGAAAGGAGGATGACCAAGAGTTAGTAAGATATGAAAGAAGATCACCAGTAGAGCGACCCTTAAGGAAGCCATACTGGCGATCTGAGAGCAGATTATGAGAAGAGAAATGCTTAAGAAATTTGGAAGCAAGAATAGTTTCAAAAACTTTAGAAAGACAAGAGATAAGAGCAATTGGACGATAGTTGGAGGGTTGAGAGCGGTCACCCTTCTTTGGGACAGGTTGAATGTGAGCAAACTTCCAGCATGAAGGGAAGACGTTAGAGGATAGACAGAGACGAAAGAGTTTGCCTAGGCAGGGAGTCAGCACGGAAGCACAGTTTTTGAGAACAACAGGAGGAACACCGTCCGGACCGTACGCCTTATTAGTGTTAAGCCCAGAGAGGGTAGAAAGTACATCTTTAGAAGAGATTAGGATATTAGGCATAAGTAAGAGAGAGGAGGGCGGAGAGGGAGGAATAGCACCGGAATCATCCAAGGTGGAGTTTCTAGCAAAAGTTTGAGCGAAGAGTTTAGCTTTGTCAGAGGAAGAAGTGATGGTTGTGCCATCAGAGTGGGAAAGGGGAGGGAAAGACGAGGAAGAGAAATTGTTGGAGAGGTTTTTTGGCTAGATGCCAGAAAGCTTGGGAAGAGCTAAAGTTGGATAGTTCAGTGCATTTATTATTGATGAAAGAGTGTTTGGCAAGTCGAAGAACAGATTTGGCTTGATTCCGGGCAGAAACATATGAAGAATGAGAGTCTTGAGTTTTAAGGCGTCGGTACCGTTTGAATGCTTCCTCCTTATTGCGGACAGCAGTAGAACAGGCGTGAGTAAACCAAGATATTTTAGCATTAGTCTGAGATTGGTATTGAGCATTGGTAGACGTCCTTCCTTATTACTGAGATAGTCTGGAGCCCTTTCATTGGTAGACATGCTTCCTTATTACTGAGATAGTCTGGAGCCCTTTCATTGGTAGACGTCCTTCCTTATTACTGAGATAGTCTGGAGCCTTTTCATTGGTAGATGTCCTTCCTTATTACTGAGATAGTCTGGAGCCCTTTCATTGGTAGACGTCCTTCCTTATTACTGAGATAGTCTGGAGCCCTTTCATTGGTAGACGTCCTTCCTTATTACTGAGATATTCTGGAGCCCTTTCATTGGTAGACGTCCTTCCTTATTACTGAGATAGTCTGGAGCCCTTTCATTGGTAGACGTTTTTCCTTATTACTGAGATAGTCTGGAGCCCTTTCATTGGTAGACGTCCTTCCTTATTAGTGAGATAGTCTGGAGCCCTTTCATTGGTAGACGTCCTTCCTTATTACTGAGATAGTCTGGAGCCCTTTCATTGGTAGACGTCCTTCCTTATTACTGAGATAGTCTGGAGCCCTTTCATTGGTAGACGTCCTTCCTTATTACTGAGATAGTCTGAAGCCCTTTCATTGGTAGATGTCCTTCCTTATTACTGAGATAGTGTGGAGCCCTTTCATTGGTAGACGTCCTTCCTTATTACTGAGATAGTCTGGAGCCCTTTCATTGGTAGACGTCCTTCCTTATTACTGAGATAGTGTGGAGCCCTTTCATTGGTAGACGTCTTTCCTTTTTACTGAGATAGTCTGGAGCCCTTTCATTGGTAGACGTCCTTCCTTATTAATGAGATAGTCTGGAGCCCTTTCATTGGTAGACGTCCTTCCTTATTACCGAGATACTCTGGAGCCATTTCATTGGTAGATGTCCTTCCTTTTTACTGAGATAGTCTGGAGCCCTTTCATTGGTAGACATCCTTCCTTATTACTGAGATAGTCTGGAGCCCTTTCATTGGTAGACGTCCTTCCTTATTACTGAGATAGTCTGGAGCCCTTTCATTGGTAGACGTCCTTCCTTATTACTGAGATATTATGGAGCCCTTTCATTGGTAGACGTCCTTCCTTATTACTGAGATAGTCTGGAGCCCTTTCATTGGTAGACGTCCTTCCTT
Organism: Lithodes maja; assembly: GCA_037953745.1. NCBI lineage: Eukaryota > Metazoa > Arthropoda > Malacostraca > Decapoda > Lithodidae > Lithodes > Lithodes maja. Next base: position 9,230 of record JBAKBP010026503.1, on the reverse strand, counting down.
ATTACTGAGATAGTCTGGAGCCCTTTCATTGGTAGACGTCCTTCCTTATTACTGAGATAGTCTGGAGCCCTTTCATTGCTAGACGTCCTTCCATATTACTGAGATAGTGTGGAGCCCTTTCATTGGTAGACGTCCTTCCTTATTACCGAGATAGTCTGGAGCCCTTTCATTGGTAGACGTCCTTCCTTATTACTGAGATAATTTGGAGCCCTTTCATTGGTAGACGTCCTTCCTTATTACTGAGATAGTCTGGAGCCCTTTCATTGGTAGACGTCCTTCCTTATTACTGAGATAGTCTGTAGCCCTTTCATTGGTAGACGTCCTTCCTTATTACTGAGATAGTCTGGAGCCCTTTCATTGCTAGACGTCCTTCCATATTACTGAGATAGTGTGGAGCCCTTTCATTGGTAGACGTCCTTCCTTATTACCGAGATAGTCTGGAGCCCTTTCATTGGCAGACGTCCTTCCTTATTACTGAGATAATTTGGAGCCCTTTCATTGGTAGACGTCCTTCCTTATTACTGAGATAGTCTGGAGCCCTTTCATTGGTAGACATCCTTCCTTATTACTGAGATAGTCTGGAGCCCTTTCATTGGTAGACGTCCTTCCATATTACTGAGATAGTGTGGAGCCCTTTCATTGGTAGACGTCCTTCCTTATTACCGAGATAGTCTGGAGCCCTTTCATTGGTAGACGTCCTTCCTTATTACTGAGATAGTCTGGAGCCCTTTCATTGGTAGACATCCTTCCATATTACTGAGATAGTGTGGAGCCCTTTCATTGGTAGACATCCTTCCTTATTACTGAGATAGTCTGGAGCCCTTTCATTGGTAGACGTCCTTCCTTATTACTGAGATAGTCTGGAGCCCTTTCATTGGTAGACGTCCTTCCTTATTAGTGAGATAGTCTGGAGCCCTTTCATTGGTAGACGTCCTTCCTTATTACTGAGATAGTCTGAAGCCCTTTCATTGGTAGATGTCCTTCCTTATTCCTGAGATAGTGTGGAGCCCTTTCATTGGTAGACATCCTTCCTTATTACTGAGATAGTCTGGAGCCCTTTCATTGGTAGACGTCCTTCCTTATTACTGAGATAGTGTGGAGCCCTTTCATTGGTAGAAGTCTTTCCTTTTTACTGAGAGAGTCTGGAGCCCTTTCATTGGTAGACGTCCTTCCTTATTAATGAGATAGTCTGGAACCCTTTCATTGGTAGACGTCCTTCCTTATTACCGAGATACTCTGGAGCCATTTCATTGGTAGATGTCCTTCCTTATTACTGAGATAGTCTGGAGCCCTTTCATTGGTAGACGTCCTTCCTTATTACTGAGATAGTCTGGAGCCCTTTCATTGGTAGACGTCCTTCCTTATTACTGAGATAGTCTGGAGCCCTTTCATTGGTAGACGTCCTTCCTTATTACTGAGATATTTTGGAGCCCTTTCATTGGTAGACGTCCTTCCTTATTACTGAGATAGTCTGGAGCCCTTTCATTGGTAGACGTCCTTCCTTATTACTGAGATAGTCTGGAGCCCTTTCATTGGTAGACGTCCTTCCTTATTACTGAGATAGTCTGGAGCCCTTTCATTGGTAGACGTCCTTCCATATTACTGAGATAGTGTGGAGCCCTTTCATTGGTAGACGTCCTTCCTTATTACCGAGATAGTCTGGAGCCCTTTCATTGGTAGACGTCCTTCCTTATTACTGAGATAGTCTGGAGCCCTTTCATTGGTAGACGTCCTTCCTTATTACTGAGATAGTCTGGAGCCCTTTCATTGGTAGACGTCCTTCCTTATTACTGAGATAGTCTGGAGCCCTTTCATTGGTAGACGTCCTTCCATATTACTGAGATAGTGTGGAGCCCTTTCATTGGTAGAGGTCCTTCCTTATTACCGAGATAGTCTGGAGCCCTTTCATTGTTAGACGTCCTTCCTTATTACTGAGATAGTCTGGAGCCCTTTCATTGGTAGACGTCCTTCCTTATTACTGAGATAGTCTGGAACCCTTTCATTGGTAGACGTCCTTCCTTATTACTGAGATAGTCTGGAGCCCTTTCATTGGTAGACGTCCTTCCTTATTACTGAGAGAGTGTGGAGCCCTTTCATTGGTAGACGTCCTTCCTTATTACCGAGATAGTCTGGAGCCCTTTCATTGGTAGACGTCCTTCCTTATGTGACGCATGTCGAGTATGAGCATGCTGTACAGAACGCCCAGTCAGGCCCCACTCTCGCTAGGATCGTCAGGGCAGGAACTTTGGCTGTAGTCTGTGTAGAGTTTCCTAACTTAGTTTATGTGAGCCGTTGTACTATAAGTATTATAAATATGTATTTTGTTTTCATCTGAGTCAACGAGTTCTATTTTATATCATTAGTTATAAGTATTGTGTGTGGGACTTATATGTAATGATGAGAGGAGAGAGAGAGAGATATTACGTAACGGGGACCAGTGAGTGCGCCACGCGGGCAGATAGGCCTAACTCCCTCCTCCCTCCTCCCTTCCTCCCTTTCAGCGCGTGGGAAGTTCTTTGTCGATCCCAGATTGAGAGAGAATATGACGTCATGATTGCCAGTGGGCGGTCCTTAAGTAGTTTGAGATATGCCGCTAGAGGGCCGAGTATAAAAAGAGAGGTTCTTGCCACCATTTCTTCAGAACTCATCAGGCAAAGCGACTTCTCATATCCCTTGCAACTATCCATATTCTTCCGACTGATGTGAACTTTCTCTACTCTCTGAACAGCCTATCTTCTTCTCTTCTCGTCCCTGTTTAACCTCCATGACCCCTTTGGTGCAGATTTAGTCAGCCAAAGTATTATCGCTTGAGTTCTCACGAGATAAGTGCCTGTTAGATAGCCTATTTTTGGAAGGGTTAACTAGAATAGGATTGATTGATGTTTGTTGCACTCGTATATGCATTTCCCTGTGTGCGATTATTCATGTTCCTGTTTTCTGCTGGTTTAGGCAATGCTAGACTGGGATAGGGTTTCTGAGTTGTGATTTCCTATGAGTACTAGGTTGCGGTTGAACCAGTACAATTGCAACGGAGACGTGGAACGCCTAGGTGGTCTTTCTGACTGTGTACCGTGGGAGTTTAGCACTGTGTTGCGAGTGAGGGCTTTTGCCTGTGCCACCCAACACTGTGCTATCTCATTTGCTTGACTTTGAGAGGATCGCCAGGAGAGAACCAGATACAAGTGATCTGGATCTCTCAAGAGAGCATCCCGTCAATTACCGTAATTTGGCCGCACAGTCTTAAGGACCTCGCTAGGCTACGAGCCGCTTGCTCAGCCATTGTCTCTTAACCTTAGATATCCCAGCTAGACTTTGCTCGACCAGTAGATACAGCATAGTATTGAAGCTTCTCCTTATGTATATTATTGTTTAAGCACTATTGATTTCATGTGTGGCACGCTTAGCTACTTCAGAGATTAGTGGCCCACGAGCACAATCTTAGTAGGCTATTGCTAGTGCATTGTCGGAGTACTTCTTCTTAATGTTTGCCATATCCTATTGCTTATTCTTATAATTCTTCTTATGTCAATTTAAAGCCTTTAATTACCAGTGAGTTATTCATTAAATTGCTGTTCAAAATCCGATACTTACTTCTTATGAGTATTCGAGAAGCATCTAACTTATCAGAAGATTCCTTGCTTGATGCTCGAGGACTATTGTTTAGCGTAACGTAATAGTGCCGATCCGAAGTAGAGGGTGGAGGACTTCTTAAGTTCTTAGTTCAAGGGTGGATTACTTCGGCTTCGGCCAACACTATTCTTTAGTGTTGTAGTACTTTCTTCTTTGTTTGATTGTTGACCAGACTAGATAACTCCCGTCTTATTATTAGTCTGTTGTGTGAAACGCTAGTACCGAGTTCTTGTATACCCCGTTATAGCAGATAGAACTCTGGAGGGTAGTGGCGTTTTTTGTTCGGCTGGCAGTACTCTGGGGTTGGGATCGTGTGTTTCCGTTGTGGCAGCGAGCCATACTCGAGTCCTGTGTAAGAGCCCTAGTGTACCCGAGTGCCCGGTCGTAACAAATGGCGACCTTGCTTAGGATTTTGTGAACAGTATAATTTTTTTTGCAGAGTTGTACAACATTTGTTTGTTGGTACTTTAGCGTACATATTGAAGAATATTTTTTTTTGTAAGGCAATTAGGAGAGCATTTAAGAGACTCCAGTTAATTTAGTAATTAGTGCTTGCATAAGGGAGTTTAACACTTTTGTCTCGAGAATTTTTTGGTGAACTTCAGTATGTCGGGCCCTAGTACTGACGAGGAGCGAGAGATGCTAAGTGAGGAGGTGCCGTTAGTAACTAGTGAGGAGGATGCTAGACTTTTTGTGAGTAAGCAGTACCATGTGACGGAGGAGAGGCTGACTGGGGTGAATGTTTATGGCTTGCACCTGATAGCCAAGGTTTTGGGTCTATCCAATGTAGGAGGGATGTCCAAGGGGGAGCTGATTTCCTGGGTGTTGCGTGGGCGACATGGGGTTTCGGAGGAGAGGGCGTTTGGGGGGGTTCCTCCCCAGATCCCCTCTCACTCGACTCCCACAGTGCCGTCCACTCAGTTGCCGGAGGTTAGCACTCTCCCACAGAGGGATGAGAATTGGAAGATTGGAGTGCCCTCGGGCGGTGCGTATGATGGTTCCCCAGTTCTTGCCCCCCCTCCTTCAGTAGTGGCAGCTCCCTCTTCCGGCCTGTCTCCTGATATGATATTTAAACTCGAGCTTGCTAAAATTGAGTCTAGGAGGCATGAGAAGGAGATGGAGGCTGAGTCTAGGAGGTATGCAATCGAGGCTGAGTCTAGGAAGTATGCGATTGAGGCTGAGTCTAGGAAGCAGGAGAATGAGACTAGGAGGCACGAGGATGAGACCAGGAGGCATGAGGCTGAGCTTAGGTACGACTCAGAGAAATATTGTGCTCAAATAGATTTAGATAAGACTCGTGCAGAGTCGACAGGGATTCGGATGGGCCGTGAGGGCCAAGTAAGAGAACAGTCCTTGTCCCACTTAGTCAAGTTGGTGCCGGCATTTAGTGAAACTGAAGTCACAGAATTTTTTAATCGTTTTGAGAAGAAGTGTAGGGAGCATAATTGGCCTGAAGAGAAGTGGGCAGCTCTGGTCTCCTCAAGACTTACGGGTAAGGGTCTGAAGGCTTATGATGCACTGCCTTTAGAGTCTTGCATTGACTACCCAGAATTGAAGAGAGCTGTCCTACGGGCATACGAGTTGCAACCAGAAACATATCGATTGAAGTTTCGGGGTGTTACAAAGACTAGGGAGGCGACCTTTCTTGAGCATGCCCGGGACTTAAAAGATGCACTTACAAACTGGACACGTTCTGAGAAAGCTGAGACGGCCGAACAGTTGACGGAGCTGTTTCTGCTCGAGCAGTTTTATAAGTGTACAGGTGCAGAAATGACTTTAACTATTAAAGAAAAGAATCCAAAAACTCTACAGGAGGCAGCTGAGATGGCTGACCTCCGGCTATCATTAATTCGTGGGTGCGGGTCTGCCCAGCGTAGTGAGGCAGGTAACAAGGGGCGTGACGCCCCACCCCCCCGAGTTAGTAATATATCTTAAGCAAACAATGCAACAGCATGGAATACGGGCGGTGGTATCGTCAGCGTATCACCCTGAGAGCCAAGGGGTGCTTGAGCGGTGGCATGCCACCCTTAAAAGCATGCTCAGGTGTTATTGTGCTGATAACGGAAGAGATTGGGATCTTGGATTGCCGTATGTACTGTTTGCTGCTCGGGAAGTGCCTGGTGAGAGCCTGGGATTTAGTCCAAACGAGCTGATTTTTGGACACCGAGTCAGGGGCCCCCTTAATATGCTGCGGGAAATTTGGGAAGGAACTGTGCCGCCTTGTTCCTTGTTGAAGTATGTGTTTGAAAGCCGTGAGCGCATGCTTAAGAGTCTGGAGATGGCAGGTCGGAATTTAACAGGGTCACAAGCTTTAATGAAGGACAGGTATGATCGCAAAGTGAAGCTCCGGGAGTTCATTGTGGGACAGGAGGTGTTGATTTTGTTGCCTTTGGTGGGTAACCCCTTGTCGGCGAAGTATACTGGACCCTATAAAATTGTGGAGAAAATTTCGGACCTAGATTACCTTGTTGCCACTCCAGACAGGAGGAAGAAGAATCAGTTATGTCACGTGAACCTGATAAAAGAGTATGTGAGGCGCCCCTCTGAGCCTCTCACTGTCCCTGTGTTGGCTTGTTGCGGCCGTGGTGGAGAAGGAGAGGGGGACAGTCAAGCTTCAGAGGAGGATAGCTGGGATCACCATGTTTCAGCGGATCAGTGGGCGGGGAACTCGAGCCTAAGGGCTGACGAGGCTATAGCCCATTTGCCTGAGCCGCAATTTGAAGCTATCCGTCAGTTGCTCGGTTTATACCCCACTGTATTCGCTGAACATCCAGGCCTCACTACTCAGGCTATGCATGATGTTGACGTGGGGCACCATCTACCCTTTAAGTCAATCCCATACCGTGTGCCCCCCATAAAACTACCCGCTCTGAGGGATGAGTTGGAGTATATGCTCGGTAGAGGGTTGATAGAGAAAGGTACCGTTAAATGGACTTCCCCCGTAACACTGCAGCCTAAACCAGATGGCAAGGTACGCTTCTGTATTGATTTCCGTAGGCTAAACGGTTTGACTCCAACTAACCCATATCCTCTTCCTCGGGTTGATGATAGTGTTGATAAAATTGGTAATGCTCGGTTTTTGTCTAAAGTTGATTTAGTAAAAGGTTACTGGCAAGTACCTTTGTCCGAGCGCGCTAAAGAGGTATGTGGTTTTGTGGTGGACGGGAGTACTTACCGGTGTAATGTTATGCCCTACGGACTTAAGAATGCACCAGCAACGTTTCAGAACCTGATGAATGAAATTGTCAAGGACATTCCAAATTGCACCGTATACTTGGACGATGTAATCATTTATGATGACGACTTTGAGAGCCATTGTGAGCACCTGGAGACCTTGTTCCGGAAACTTAGTGAAGCAAGTCTGGTAGTAAATTTGGCAAAGTGTGACTTCGTAAAAGCCACTGTGCAGTACCTTGGGTTTGTAGTGGGAAGGGGACAGGTGTGCCCTCCTCAGAACAAGGTACAGGCTATCAATAAATTTCCGCACCCAACCACCAAGAAGCAGATCATGAGATTCTTGGGTATGATAGGCTACTACAGACGCTTTATAAAAGGTTACTCCACGGTGTTGGCACCTCTCACAGATTTGTTATCTAAAGACAAAAAGTTTTTGTGGGCGCCTGAGTGTGAAAAGGCTTTTAATTTAGTGAAGCATTTGCTGTGTACTCACCCGATACTCAGGGCCCCAGACTTTAACAGGCCTTTTCAGCTGGCAACAGATGCTAGTGGTGTAGGGGCTGGTGCCGTCTTGCTACAGACAGACAATGAAGGTGTGGAACACCCAGTAAGTTTCTTTTCTAAGAAGTTCAATGCTGCACAAAAGAACTATTCTACAATAGAAAAGGAATTACTGGCGATTGTGCTGTCACTCAGGCACTTCGAGGTGTATGTTCCAGCCTATGGCCCAGTCGTGGTTATCTACACTGATCATCACCCTTTGAGATTCCTAAATCAATTTCACAATCGCAATATGAGACTGACCCGGTGGTCATTGATGTTGCAGGAGTATAACCTGGACATCCGGCATATTGCGGGATGTGACAATGTGATTGCGGATTGTTTATCGAGGGTAGATGATCAGTCGTAGGCTATCACAGGTGTATGATCCCGAAGAGATTGACACACGGGTAGCCTCCTGCTTTGGTTTGAGTAGTATTTTGCGCTTGGTGCTTGTTGGCTCGCGGTTGTAGCCCAGCGTATTGGGTCGTAAAGCAGGATTGTTGAGCGTTTGGTATAGAAGAAAATAGGCTGCCCTTATAGTGCAGCTGGAAAAAAACATATTAAAATATAAAAAAATCATATAAAAACTCTTTCTTTTTGATATAGATAATTGTATAAGTTTGTCATAGCCTATAGTGTTTGAGTAGTCCACGAACTATCAAACGGCTGAGCTGCTGTAAGCTCGCTCTGGGAGCATGATATTATGTCTTTTACTATTGTTGGGAGGAGTTATGAAATGTGAATTTTTTTTTATAAGATGTGTTTTAGTGATAAACTCAGCGTTGTTTTAGTGCCATGCGGTCGCTGGGTGTGAGGGGTTTGATGGGGTTCTGTATATCAGATTTTAGCTCAGGGTTGAGCAAGTAAAATCTTGGGGGAGGTGTGACGCATGTCGAGTATGAGCATGCTGTACAGAACGCCCAGTCAGGCCCCACTCTCGCTAGGATCGTCAGGGCAGGAACTTTGGCTGTAGTCTGTGTAGAGTTTCCTAACTTAGTTTATGTGAGCCGTTGTACTATAAGTATTATAAATATGTATTTTGTTTTCATCTGAGTCAACGAGTTCTATTTTATATCATTAGTTATAAGTATTGTGTGTGGGACTTATATGTAATGATGAGAGGAGAGAGAGAGAGATATTACGTAACGGGGACCAGTGAGTGCGCCACGCGGGCAGATAGGCCTAACTCCCTCCTCCCTCCTCCCTTCCTCCCTTTCAGCGCGTGGGAAGTTCTTTGTCGATCCCAGATTGAGAGAGAATATGACGTCATGATTGCCAGTGGGCGGTCCTTAAGTAGTTTGAGATATGCCGCTAGAGGGCCGAGTATAAAAAGAGAGGTTCTTGCCACCATTTCTTCAGAACTCATCAGGCAAAGCGACTTCTCATATCCCTTGCAACTATCCATATTCTTCCGACTGATGTGAACTTTCTCTACTCTCTGAACAGCCTATCTTCTTCTCTTCTCGTCCCTGTTTAACCTCCATGACCCCTTTGGTGCAGATTTAGTCAGCCAAAGTATTATCGCTTGAGTTCTCACGAGATAAGTGCCTGTTAGATAGCCTATTTTTGGAAGGGTTAACTAGAATAGGATTGATTGATGTTTGTTGCACTCGTATATGCATTTCCCTGTGTGCGATTATTCATGTTCCTGTTTTCTGCTGGTTTAGGCAATGCTAGACTGGGATAGGGTTTCTGAGTTGTGATTTCCTATGAGTACTAGGTTGCGGTTGAACCAGTACAATTGCAACGGAGACGTGGAACGCCTAGGTGGTCTTTCTGACTGTGTACCGTGGGAGTTTAGCACTGTGTTGCGAGTGAGGGCTTTTGCCTGTGCCACCCAACACTGTGCTATCTCATTTGCTTGACTTTGAGAGGATCGC
>JBAKBP010026502.1:0-31586 GCA_037953745.1 Lithodes maja | reverse complement strand
GGCTTAAAGTTGTGATTCCTGGTTTAAAATTGTAGTTATGTACCTGAATCCAGTAACAAGACAGTGAAACAACTATAGATGAAGCAAATTATTTTTGTAAATTGACTTGTAATTGTACATACTACAGTACTGTAATCGTAAAAATTAATAGATAACCATTCCATTACAGGTGTGTTGATCTTTAGCACTGTTTGTAATCGTTTCCGTGTGAAGAAAATTACGTTCGTGGACAAGTTTGTGATGTGCTACGGTGGTTTGAGAGGAGCGGTAGCCTTCGCTCTAGTGATCACTATAGACCCCACACACATCCCCCTCCAGCCTATGTTCCTCACCGCTACAATCGCCATGGTCTACTTCACCGTCTTTGTTCAGGTTTGCTCATCTTTTACTGATATAGTTTTAGTTTCCTTCTGTTAACATCCAGATTATTTTGGATTGTGGTTTGCTCCAATTCTAAGTAAAAGTGGAGCCAACGACAACTCCCTTTATAGTTGCCTATTTTTGTTAGCATAGAAATTGTTGTGAATTTTTAGTTGAAGATAATACAATTTGAATGACAGTACAGTATGTATACATTTTTTTTTTTTAATGTATTTCAACTACTCCCTATCGGGCATAGGGTGAGAGCCTGTACATTCTCCCGCTCAACACGGTGAAGCCTGTGAGGTCTCGTTCCAATCTTGGGAGTGAGACATGTGAAGCATCCATTCACAGCTCAAAGCAGCCCCATATCTGTTTCACCTCTGTGCTTCACTGTCTCGGACTTTCTCAGAACGCCACCTATTGAGCAAGTAACTCACTAGGGTGACTAGGCATTGACCCACTGTAGCATATTTTGAATATGGGAATATTCATACAGTGCTATTTTAATAAGGGAACAATGAGGGTACTTTTTTTACATTTCGGTGGGCTTTGTGGTAATGCACTGATACTAGGTAGAGCACAAATTCCATCCCAATAATATCTTCCCATTGACATATCAGGATTCGAACCCGGGTCCATTGGATTACCAGTCCAGTGGCAAGACCACTCCACCACACCTCCCCTGATTGTAAAATACTTACCAACTTGTTTTCTAGACTCATTGCTATTTAATAATAGTTCCCATTAATCCATAGTTTGCAATACAGTGAACCCTCAAATTACGCAGGGGATGCGTACTGTGCTGTCGGTGCGTACCTTCGTTTGCGCATACATGGAAGTTAATTAAATATAAATGAGGAAAATAGGTATTGGTCTGGCTCCATCCGAAAGTTGTACTATTTCTACCTTTCATCACCTAAAAACCACAAATATATAACATATTACTGTACAAATATTTCCAGAGGATCTACTGTTAGAAACTGTAAGAAAATATGTTTTTTATAACCTAAACTACCACACAAAATAAATTTAATGTATAAAAATAAGACACAAACGTAAATTAACTCACATTGGTAGTAGTTGAGCAACGCCGATGTTATGGATAATAATAATAATAATAATAATATTTATTCAGTTAGCAATTTACAGAGTTGGTACCACATAGTATGTTACAAATATGACATGTACCAGCCTTGCATAATTCCAACTAAGGATAGCCCAATAAGGCCGTTAGGCGTATTTCCATTGGGGTCCTTGTGGGATTAGGTTAGCTGGGGAAAATGGGGAGGATAAAGAAATGGATACTTTAGAGAAAGTATTTCTAGGGGGTTATTTTAAGATACCTTACATCCTATAGTAAATATTAGTAATCCGTAATCAGTAATCATTTCAGTTTGGTTTGTCTATCTCTTATGTCGCATTTAGTAGTAGACATAAGCTTGGTGCTCCCTTCTCGCAGCTGTCCGGTTCAGGTGTTCCTTCAGGCTATGTCTGAAGGAATACAGTGTTCTCTTTTCACGGACTGACTGGGGTAGGTCGTTCCAGTCTTTGATGGCGGTGAAGAAGAATATTTGCTTACCCTGTCCTTGGATTCTCGGGACCTTAAAATTAAACATCCTGTTTCTTGTATTATGTCCACTCCTCTCATTTGCTTTAACAAAATAATTCTTTAGATACTCTGGAGCTCTGTCATAGAAAATTTTGAAGGCATTAGTGAGCCTGATTTGTTTGGCCCTGTCAGAGACATTGAGCATACCTAGTGACTGAAGTTGTTCCTGGCCAACATGTAGATCTGGGTCCTAGGTTCAGCATGAACCTACCCATTTTATTTTGAGTGACCTGAAGTTTGTGCTGTGCTGATTTAGATGATGCAGAGTACCAGGATGACACAGAATAGTCAAAATTACATTGAACAAGCGCTTGGCAGAGGGTCTTTTTGGTCGCCGCGGGCAAGCATCCCACCTGTCTATACAGGTATTTTATACATGCTCTACAATTACTCAGGATAGATTCCAAAATTGTTTCACCTGACAAACTCGCGTCCAGTTTTAGTCCGAGATATTTAACTTGTGACACTGTTGTTATAGGAATATCATTACAGTTGACCGAGAAGCCCACAATGTCTTCTGCGCCATCTATCGATAGCACTGCACCCGAAACGGATCGACCGAAATAATAGGCCTAGGCCTCTCTCTGCGAGAGGGCTGGTTATCACATAGAGGAGCACGTCTCTTCAACAAACTCCCACTGCGAGTAAGAGACATGAGAGGCGTCTTGTTAGACAGCTTCAAGAGAGCTATGTCGAATTACAAAAAGTGCCAGACGAGCCCATCTTCGCAGGGGAACGCTCCGCCTCTTCGGATAGTCTGCTGCACCAATTCTCAAACAACAACGAAGGGCGGTGCGCTCCTCGGTGCCACTAGCAAGAGTGGCGAACTCCACATAGGTGACAGTTAGGTAAAGTTTTGAGTCGAAAAGTAATGCACCCTGTATATACAGTACTGTAGTTTCATATACATAGTGTCAAGTGAGATACAGTAGACCCTCGCTATCTCGGACTAATTGGGGGGAGACCCAGTCCGAGATGACCAAAAATCCGAGATGTCTGGAGTCCGGCTTGTGTCCGACCTAACATGCAAATTATGTTTTTAAAAGGGCAGCTGCGCAGAGTTTATGATGGTGCTGAGAGGGATTATAACTCCCATTTTCAGGATGTTCTGGCAGGAACTACACAGCCTCATAAATGGTGGTCTGCTTTGAAATCCTCTTTATTTGGAATAGATTCCTCCATGCCTCCTCTCTGTGATTCTGATGGCTCCATCTCTTTTGATCCATTATCGAAGGCCAATATTCTATCTAATATTTTTATTAATAAGCAGAGTAATCAGGAATTGTCTTTGCCATTGACATGTTTCCCGAGACCCAACCTCAATTCAATGGCATTCAAATCATCTGAACTGAAAAGGTACTTGCTGGATCTTGATACCTATGGTGGCACAGACCCGGATGGGTTTTTCCCCCTCTTTTGAGGCAAGTAAATTGTTCCATAAATTTAATCTTTTTAGGGTCAATTATTGTGACTGTATTCTAAAATTTGACATCAATAATTTTAATCAAGCATTTTTAACTTGAAGTTTCTTGTATAACCTCTGCTTACTTTTTGTCTGTATTTATTGTTTATCTTTTTCTTTTTCTTTTTCTATTATTAATATTAATATTGATGATTTTTTAAATTTATTGTTCTTGTTAAAAGAGTACTCTTTGTTTAAATCTGTTGTTACTTCATATTTTGCAATTATTTGTCTTTATATTATATATTCATTGTCGATAGTATCAATTGCTTACTTTTGCGATTTCCTTAATTTATTTGTGCTATAAATGTAGGTTATCTGTAGGGTAGTTATTGATAGGGGTCACTTGAGGCATGCTATGCTTACAGGTACCTACCCGATAGCACTATCGTTAGTGAGTGCTGTACTGTATTTTATATATTATTTTGTAATAGTATAGATATCTTATCAATATTTGTATTTTGTACTATTGTTAATGTCTTGTCATGTTGCAAATTTGATTTTAAGTTATATTTTGACATTTAACATGTAGTTTCTTTATTCATGCAGAGTTTAGTAAAATTTGCCAGAACGTCCCGGACTTCCCAAACTTGACTACTTCCTTTAACGTGACGATAGTGCGTTGTTATATGTGCGATTAGTTTGCTTGGGAAACAGATTAACTTGCTCATGTAGTAATGTACACCCTATGTGGTGGATTGTGTTCTTTTATTTAATAATTTTCATTTTAGTAAGCGTTGTTTCCACATAGCGATTTTGATAATTTGATTTGACTTTATGTTGTCCTTGTCCCAGTTTTGTTTTGTTTGGTTTGCAGGTTTTGCATTTTAATAGGATAAAATCCGACCTATCCAATGTACGTCCGAGGCAACAATGAACCCGGAGACTACGGAAGAAATCCGACCTCAAGAGAGAAGTCCAAATCAACCTAGAAAACGAAGACAACCCTATTCGAACCCTATAATCTGTAATAGAAAACACAGTACTGTACAGTATATTTTAGTTTTACAATATGTATTGTGCAGTAGGCTATATTACACTTGCCCCTTCATTGCTCTTGTCTGTAGTCTTGATGTCCCACTGTACTGTAGTCTTGATGTACCACTGTAGTCTTGATGTCCCCCCCTCCCCCCTCCCCAACACTGCATTAATTACTGCAGCATCCCCTTTTCACCCCCCACCTCCATCTCACTGTCCTCCACCTCACTGTCCTTCTCCACCTCACTGTCCTTCTCCATCCCACTGTCCTTCTCCACCTCACTGTCCTTCTCCACCCCACTGTCCTTCTCCACCCCACTGTCCTCCACCTCACTGTCCTTCTCCACCTCACTGTCCTTCTCTACCCCACTGTCCTCCACCTCACTGTCCTTCTCCACCTCACTGTTCTTCTCCACCTCACTGTTCTTCTCCACCTCACTGTCCTTGACCACCTCACTCCCCTTCTCACTGTCCTTCTCCACCTCACTGTTCTTCTCCATCTCACTCCCCTTCTCACTGTCCTTCTCCACCTCACTGTTCTCCTCCACCTCAATGTTCATCGCACTGTTCTTCTCCACCTCACTGTTCTTCACACCCCCACTCTACTTAGGACCATATCCCTTGCCTTTCATGGAACCCTTACCTTTACCCTTACCCACACTGTACTCCTCCACCACACTGTCAGGTTCAGGTATATCCATGGGCACAGGCGTGCTACTCATTAAGTCTTCCAAGTCCATGTCCAAGTCTGAGAGTGGCACAGTGTCTGCAGTGCTCCATGAGGTGCTAGCAACTGAGGAAACACTTGGGAAAGAGGAGGTGCTGGCAACTGAAGCTACACTGTGGAGGGAGGTGGTGCTAGCAAGCGACACCCCACTGGTAGCAGACGAAGTACGAAGTCTGGGAGGAGCAAAGGGTACAAAGAAGGAGCTGATTTTCTGCTGTTTTTTCCGATCAAGGTGTGCCCTCTGAATATGGAATCGACCATTACGCAGTGGTTCATATAGGGACTGCAACTTCGGGTCATCTACTTGAGTCAGATACTGAAGAATAGTGTCAAAGGAGTCTAGGGCCTGCGAGACTGATATCTTGGCCACCTGTATCTCTTCGTCCGACTCCTCCTGGGGCTCTTCCTCGGGTACCCCTAACACCTCTGCTGCAATTTGTTCGTCAGTCTTATGCTCGTGTCCAGGTAGGTCTTTGTCCTCTTGCAGCCAGTCGTCAACTTCTTCTTCGGGGAGGTCACCCTGGTTACCCTGGTTCAAGAGGTTCCTGAAGTCAGCTGCTCCAAACCCTTCAAAACCCGGATCTTGCACCTTCGGGATATTTAAGACCTTGGTCCACCCATTCCTCAGTGTGTTGAAAGAAACTTCCCACACGACTCTGCCCAATTGTAGATGAAGCCTTTCAGGATATACTGCTCCAGGTTTTGTAGAGATTTCTTCCCGCGAGTATCCACATAACCCTCTTCGTCCATCCCATCTTCTATGATGACAAGGCACTGCTCCAGGAACTTCCTCTTGTAATGCCTTTTACAGGCTTCAATTATTCCTTGGTCCATCGGCTGAATAACACTTGTGGTATTAGGAGGCAGGAACATGGTCTTGATTTTGCCATTGGCACTCTCCAGTTTCGTGGTACATGGGTGGGCAGGTGCGTTGTCGAGCAACAAGATGGCAACCGCTTCGTCATAGTGTACACCATAGCCTACACTCGATTCTGAAATGACTGAACGTCGGGTACAAATCTCTTGTGAAAGAAATCCTCAGTGATTAGCAGGTTAAACCAAGCTTTCTTTGATCCATAATAGTCGACAGGGAGTTGCTTGTTCACGATGAGGTCCTTAATTACTCTCGGCTTCTGAGATTTTCCGACGATTGTAGGGGTCACACGGTGGCTTGCGTCGGCATTAGCACAATAAAGCACTGAAATGCGGTCCTTCACGGTTTTGTGGCCAGGTGTGGATGTGAGTTCTCGGTATGCCTGTGTTTTAGAGGGCAGAGAACTCCAATACAAGCCAGTCTCGTCGCCGTTATAGAGTTGCCAATGTTGAAGGTGTTCCTCGGTTATAAGGGCTAGGAAGCGTTCAGTGAAGGGTGCTATGGCCGAAGTATCGGCGCTTAACATTTCACCACAAATGGTCCTGTTTGTGAGGCCATGGCAGTTTCGGAACCTCCACAACCACCCCTCGCTGGCCTTGAAGTTTGGGTGATGAAGATGCTGTCCGAAGCTTTCTGCTGCATGCTGTATCTCGATGCCTCTCACTGGTACGCCCTCAGCACGATGTTGTCTGTACCACTTTAGCACTGCTTCGTCGATGTCTTGATAGCTAGCTTAGCCTTGCGAAAGATCTTGGCGGTAGAAGGACCATGAAGCACAGCTGCGCCATGCTGCCGGACTTTCTCTTTGTCTCGGATGAAGTCGTAGATTGTTGATCTACCCAAGTTGTACTTCTCCTGAAGTTGCTTGGCTTTCATCCCAGTGTCCAGATCCTTCAACATCTGAAGCTTAGTTTCGAGTGATATAGAAGTCACCTTACGCTTAGGCTTATCCTTGGGAGGCATGGTGAACAAAATAATGGCACGCGTCAATGTGTAACACAACAGAGCTTGGTGCGGACTGACGCTCCCAGCCTCCCCAGCATCTGAGCCGGGCGCTTGGGCCCCGGATGTAAGATGGCGTCGGACCTCCCTTCTGTTTCTCGGATATTCACCCTTATTGTCCGGTAACGTGAGCGCGTAATCCGACACGTCATCCTTTGTCGGACACCGTTACGACACATTTCGGAAATATTCGAGATATCAGAGGACGGTTATGACGGACATTTGACGAATACTTATATAAAGTCCGACAACGTCAGAGACTGTCTGAACGATGACGGAAATGTCCGAAATACGGAAGTACATGTCCGAGAGGCCGTAGCCAGTCCGGCTAGTACGGGTTTCCGACATTTAGAGGTCCGAGATGGCGAGGGTTTACTGTAGTTCAATAGCTCATAGACTATACGTGCCGATCTCAAATCCAAGAACTTGACAAGTGAAGCAGCCCTTAACAGGGTTGCCTGGAATGCCGCCATTAGGACAAGAGACTGAAACTGCACGTATGTGTGGAACACTCAGTCTTAAAATGTTATGCATGTATGTATGTATATACATATTATGGAATTGGCTTCACATCATTTAGCCAGGGGAGAGCAGTAAGCTTTGAAGCAACTTTCGAGAGAAGTGTAAACAATCTCACCTCCAACTCCTGAACAGAAACAGATTTTCCATTTCCGATTTTGTTTGTTCAATGAATGATACATGCAATGAAAAACAAAGAACAGTCTTTTAACCCCTTATTAGCGGCGCTCAAATTAAGTCGTGCACCAATTTGCAGCAAGTTAGGAGCATTATTAAGGCTTTTAAAGGGTTAAAATCGAGTGCAAATGGCCGGGAGCGCAGCGGGCCAGACAGCCGACTCCCAGGGCTTACTGCCGCCCATTAACTCATGTTCCCTGTGTTTTCGAGAGGCCGGCAGTGTAGCCAGTAGTGAGCATAGCTGGGAAAAATATACCGCTATACGCTAAACTCCCATGTTCGTGGCACCACTGCAAGAGAACCACGAGTGCTACGTAGCTCGTTCTGGTCTCATTTTGAAGCTTTTAGCGCCTAGTTTTTTGCTGAATAAATTTCTTTTCATGCAGATACTTGATTGATCATTCAGGAGGGCCTGAATATGCCCAAATGAGCCCAAAACACCCCGCTAGACAAGGGTTAATAGATTCATAATATCCTGTTGTGCTTTATAGATACATAATAGTTTGGTACGGGAGATGTGTCTCTCTCCACAGTCAACGGTGACGACGTCGGAGGGCCCGGCGTCACGCCAATATGGCCGCCCGAAACTCTCCAACAGATACGAATCAACTCTCGCTCGGCGCGTACATTTGAATAATTCTTTGTATTTTTTAATTTTTTGCCTCAATTGTGGTTCAAGCGTAGCTTTGATTACGCGTAGATAAATTGCACGTATTTTGAGGGTTTACTGTACTTTACGTAGTCAGGTTTTGTGCCATGTTAACATAGAAGAGTTGTTGTAGTTCCCCAGACTGTCTGGCCGAGCAGTCCCAAGTGCGCTAGATCGAAGCCATCCAGATACTCAGGCCCCCGAAGGGGCCAGGGTGAGAAGAGATCTGTCTCTGAGAGGGCAGCGGGGGAGGGTATCATCAGCCCATGGGCTTGCACCCCCCGGGCCAATGCCCCCACCGTTCACAGCCCACCTTGCAGTGTCACCCAATCAGGCGATCAGGTAGAGGATGCCAAACCTCACTCTTGATAGGACCAGCCATCACCCTAAATTGAAGAGTAATACAGTCAGCTCTTCTAATTCGTGCCTATATGGGCGACACAGGGCGGCGCGTATTAGGAATTAGTGAATTAGGAATAACATACCTTATGGGAAAAATAGCTTATGATGGACACCTCGAAAAAAATTGCCTAATTTTGACAATTTTTGCCCTAAATACCAACCTAAAGTGGATTAAATTATCAACAATAAGACGTACAATAATAAGAAAATACACCGAAAATGAGAGCAAAAATAATTTGCCTAAAGACTCAAGGTATTTGAGTGAATCCCAGGGGCGGACTGGGCTGTCAAAGCAGCCAGGGCATTTTGGATGTTAGCAGCCCCATGATAATGGTGTGGGTGGCGAGCGAAGCGAGCTGTTGCAGCTGGGGAGGGGGGGGCTATAAGCCCCCCCCCCCCCCCCCCAGGAATTTTTTAGAAACTGAGCACCTTTTAGAGGCAATTTAAGGCCCATCAAGAACTAGAAAATCGCAATATATATGATACTCAAAAGAGTGAAAATGGTGTACAGCAGAGATACCATAATACAACAATCCTATAGATCACTTAGGAAAAAAATGAACAAGATTTGCTTTTTAGGTGTATAGCTAAATGGTAATGATCCTGGATTGAAATTTATAATTCATATTCAGAGAGATTGCATTACACAAAAATACCGGCCACGGACTATGTGTCAGAACAATTCTCTTTACCCTCGCACCCGGCAAAATTATAAAAACTTAAAAATGAAAAATAATAATAAAAATAACCGGCGTCTTTTCGATGATAACTGTAAATGTAAACTCTGTGTGAATGAATTTGATTTTGAACATCAAACATTTTTTAAAAGTTACATTACCAATACAAAATTTTTGGTTTTAAATTCTTCTGTTAATGTAACATCTCCATGTAAAGTAAAGAATGTTATCTATTTAATAACCTGTGATAAATGTGGTATACAATACAGTATGTTGGAAAGACGGAGCAATGTTTAAGAGAAAGAGCCTACGGGCATAGATCAGGAATTAAGAACGGCATCGACTCCAAGATTCTTCTATTTAAGCATTTTAACACAGATTGTACTAAATTTGATTGTAAATACAAAATTATAGAAATTGTTCAAAGTAATCAAAATGTTTTGGATAGAGAAAATTATTGGATTGGAAAATTAATGACCATCTATCCATTTGGACTTAACAATCAAATAAAAAATGTAGGCAACATTTTGTATAAAGATTTATTAAAAAACTATTTTAATAACCCATATTTTAACTTCCCTGTTTTAAACAGAAGACCTGGTAGACACGGTAATAGAAGACTAAATACATTTAATAAAAAGAAAAACAGGTCTGATATTAAAATTATTGTTAATAATTTATATTCATTATATCGAAATTTCGGAATTAAAAAATTAAAAGATTCATTGAAAGGCCTACAAAAGAAAAGTTTTGCTCCTTTTATAGAAAATATTCTAAACAATAAACATAATTTCACAAATAAATTTAAGAATATAGTCTTTGCTTTTATGGGATATATTAGAGCGAATTCTAAGAAATCCAAAGATAACCGTATTAAAGATAAAGTCATGTCCACTTTAAATTATTCCTCTAAAATTTTAGACAAAATTAATGTTAACAGTCTTATTAATTCAAAGAAAGTTAAGTCCATGTTACCAGATGGTTGTAAAGATTTCAAACCATTAATAGTGTATTCATATGAACGACCTGTTGGGTCTATTATTTGTAATTATAATAAAGTTTTAGAAAATCTTTCAGATAATGATATTTTCAATAATAATAAATGCGTGTGTGAAAGAGTCATGGATATGCCAGCTAGCAAACGTGATGCACTAGCAAAGTTCATTTATAGTCCGATATGTCACATATTAACAGGTGATGTAGAACTAGTTAAACATTTTGCAAACGACAAATTAGCGGAGCTATGTCGTAAAGGGTTTAAATTTAGAATAGGGAGTAATAAAGTAACATGGGACATAATTTTAAAAGATATTGTTTTTTCAGTCAATAAATTAAAAGATAAATTGTTAAAAATTGCGTGCTGCGATGAGAGAGAACTAGAAGCATGGTCTAAATTATTAATTAAGTTAATTAGAAATAAAATTTTCTCGCTTAAAAATGAATTTAATCTTTCAGATTTTATAGACTATAATTATAATAAGCTTAAAGCTGATTTAATAAATTTACATAAACATTTTGTAATCACTACAGTAGATAAAGCCAGCAATAATTATAGCTTCACATGTAAGAAATTTTATCTTGAAAACATGAAAAAAGAATTAGGTATTAACCCCTCCAACCCGGATGACCTCATATACGCCCATAACATACTCGGCCCGCGCAACCCGGATGGCCTCATGTACGCCCCTTGCTTTCGTGCTTGATTTTCGAAAGCCGCGCGCACATTTTGTGATGATGGGGCGGTAGGTGGCGCCACCCGGCGTCAACGACGCCACAACAACAGTATCTACCCCGACGCCATCATGGACAGTACACCAAATAGTGATTCCGCCGTGTCCGACATCGTGCTTCCTACGACGCCCTTGATAGTGCGTCGTGCCTTACCCCGACGCCATCGCCTAAATGTGTTATCTCCCGGAGGTATTGAGACGACTTTGAGACTTTATGAGAAAGCTGATGCCAAGCATAAGATTGATGAAGAAGTGAGTGACCACTCGAGTAATTATAAGTCGAGTGATTATGGCCATGAGAGTGATAAAGAACAATTCCGTGGATTTGCGAAAGAATTTGAGTGATGCGAGTGATGAAGGTGATGTACCAGTTGTTGAGGGAGCTGGTTTACCTAAAGAAAGTGAACTTGCGAGAGTGAGTGAGTGGGAGAGTTCAAGGTCACTCACCAAATTTCGCATAAGTGACACGACTCCAAGCCCTTCCCCAGGTAAATCGCCTTTCAAGCTCCATTTCTACAAGTTAAAAATACTTGAAAAGGCGGCCGCGGCAGCTAGGGAACAAGCTAAAATACTTGGTGAGGATGAGGCTGTGAGTGACCCTTCTCGACCGCCATTGTCTCCCTTATCTACCCACGCCACCCAAGATGACCCGGATGCCCCGCATTCTTCCCCACCACCCCCACCATTGCCAAGGGTTGAGGACCCCCCACTTTCGGCCTATTTGCCTCCTAGGTCCCCCGACAGGAGACATACTGCTGCCGAAAAGGGGAAAGGTAGAAAATATACTAAGAAAATGAAGAAAAGTAAGAGAGTTTTGTTTGAGGCTCCCGCGGCGGCGTCCACCCCTGCCGGCCCCAGCCATACGTCCCCGCAACTTTCCCCACGGTCCTCCCCACCTCTCCCGCCTTCAACATGTCTTCCTGCAGAAGTATTTGAGCTCGCATCACCAATACCTGGGCCTAGTGAAAGTGAATCATTGCTTTCTGTGACTCGTCGCAGGCCAAGGAGCCCGGGACCTCGGGAGGACACAGCCTCACCTGTCACTCCTTCCCCACCTCGCCCACCCGCACGCCGCCCACGCATCACTGGTTCCCCGCCAGATTATGTGGGGGCCACTGATGATGAAGGGCACCGCTCTGAAGACTCTGGCCATGATTACATAGGTCCACCGTCAGGGCAAGATGACCACTCTGACGATGACGATGACTATATGGACATCGACGACCCTCGACCCACCCGCTTGGCCCGGCTTCGTGCTGCCCGTCTTTCTGCCCGCCGCCCTGGCCGCCGCCCTGACCGACGCCCTCGCCGCCGCCCTAGGGCGCGCGCCTCCCGAGTTGGCCGTGGGCGTACTGGGCTACCAGTTGGAGCTCCTCGTCAGCGTAGACAAGACCCATTCTACGTTTTTCAGTGGCAAGACGTAGTTGATGGGGATGGATACAACCCTGATGTGCCAGCTTTTGATGAGGCACTGGAGGGTTCAGGCATTACCCCCAATTTTCCTGCAGGCCCCAATGCTCCACCACACGAACTATTTGAGGCATTCTTTGATGAGGAGGTGGTAGGCTATGTTGTCAAAGAGACAAACAAGCAGCACCAATTCCAGGTACACTTTTTGGGCAAGGTGACCAAGGGCCATATGAGGAAGTGGACCCCAGTGACTCATCAAGAATTCATGGTGTTACTGGCACTCACCATGCTAATGCCTCATGTCAGGAAGCATAGGTTGCCTGACTATTGGATCACCAATGATCTGATTTCAACCCCTGCCTTCGGGAAATATATGGCTCGCGACCGGTACCTTGATATCCTCGCAGCGCTCCATCTTGTCACCAACACCGACGTCCACCGCCCAGACAAGCTGTGGAAGATTAGGACGTTGTATGAGATGATGCGAGACCGCTTCACCTCCTACTTCAAGCCCTTCCGCAAGGTCGTCATTGACGAGTCTCTTGTGCTGTTCCGGGGAAAACTCAGCTTCCGGCAGTACATCCCCTCCAAAAGACATCGCTTTGGCATAAAATTCTTTGTGCTGTGCGACTGCACAACTGGCTATGTCCTGGACTTCCTGGTCTACAGCGGGAAGGAAGGGGACGTGCTTGTGGACCCCCTCATTGGATTTGGCGGAGCAGTGGTGCAAGCCATGATGGACCGCTACTTCCATAAGAATCACGTCCTCTACACGGACAACTATTACACGTCCCCCACTCTCTCACAGTACCTGCATGAGCGCAAGACGGGGACTGTAGGCACAGTACGAGGGAAAAGGAAGGGCATGCCAACTTTCCCTGCAAAGACCAAAAAAGGTGATGTCTTCAGGAAGAAGTCGGGGCCCATTCTGGCTATCCACTGGCACGACCAGCGGAAGGTCAACCTCCTGACCACCATCCACAAGGGGGAAATGGTGGAGACTGGCAAGGTGGATCGCCGCACCCAGGCCAGGGTGACCAAGCCCGATACTGTCCTGGACTACAATGTCAACATGAGGCTGGTGGACAAGTCCGACATGCAGATAGGCTTCATTGACTGCCTGCGTACCTCGTGCAGATGGTACAAAAAGTTCTTTCTGCATATGGTGGACATGTCAATTCTGAATGCCTATAATATATACAGGCTTCGGAATGAGAACCCACCCCTGAAGTTCAATAGCCTGCGGAGGTTCCAAAAGCAGGTGTTGACGGGGCTCCTGGAGAAGTATGCTACGCCACAGAGGGCAGTGGCACATCCTGGGCCCGCCGTTATCGACCGCTTGCAGTCTGCTCCATACCTGCTTAGGCACCAGCTTGGTTTCTTTCCTCAGAATGCAGCAGGAAGAACAAATCAGAAGCGGTGCCATGTCTGCTACCACAGCAGGGTGAGGCCGCACCCAGGTAAAAAGTCAACCACGGAGTGTGTGGAGTGCAAGGTGGCACTCTGTGCTGTAGGGTGCTTCGCTGCTTACCACACCAAGCAGGAGTTCTAATAATCATACTGAAATTGCCAAATAAAATGACAATATGTACACTATAATTATATATAGGCAAAAAGTGGAAGAAAACCAATGTATTATAATAAAAAAGTCAAGTATTATGAGAAAATTGATACAAATACAATTCCACCATAATAATATGTGAAAGTGACACATATGTATATACCAAGTGACATTCATATGATTAGAACCTATAGAAATATATCAATCAGTGAAAAAAGACACAATAAATTGTATATAAAACTTTTACAAATCATATAACTAAGTGAAAGTGACACAAGACCTAAGATTTGATGGCCAAAGTATAATAAACACCTGTGATAACGAATAATCAGTGCCTAATACAACAATAACCTACCTCAATTACTAATAAAATGTACGGTATCGAGTGAAAATGAGCATTATCAGTGACAGTGACACTCTCTAAAGCATATTTGTCAAAGTGAAAGTGACACAAGACCTAATATTTGATGGCCAAAGTATAATAAACACCTGTGATAACGAATAATCAGTGCCTAATACAACAATAACATACCTCAATTACTAATAAAATGTACGGTATCGAGTGAAAATTACCAATATCAGTGAAATTGATACCCTAATAAACATATTTTATATAATTGGCCTCAAAATAACTAGAAAATATCAAATAAACATCACATTCTCAATATCAAACACTAAAATCGTCTAAGGGAGATAAATACTTTGGCGCGGCGAGCGGCTAGGTGCGTCGTAGCCAGGGCGGGCCGACGCTTTCGGACGCGTGAGGAAATTCCCGCATAAAAAAGCACTCGTCTTCCCGCGCTCACCATTATGCAACCAGAGGGGCTAGAGACCTCTACTAAACGCCATTCGACAGAGGAAGGTTTGTGGAACATTATTTTTTTTTATTCACAACATTACATGCAATATTCATTCATTTACAGAGTAGTTAACATAGGTAAAAAATCCTCAAAACCCCCGGTACAGCAGTACAGTCATAAGCTATAGCCCCCGGGGCTGGAGGGTTAAGGGTAACATGTTACGTAAAAATATTTGCGGTAATTCTGTTTATGAAATTCAAAATAATCTGAATATTGATAACTTAATCGATGAACATACCAAGAAAAATATAACATTTGATATTAAACTTTCTGATAAGAACAAGTGCATTGCAAAATTATACATGTTACCTAAATTTCATAAAAGACCTTATAAATATCGCTTTATTGCCGGAGCAAAATTTGCTACCACTAAAACTCTATCAGAACAAGTCGTAAATTGCTTAAAATACATTAAAAGTACTCATAAAAGATATTGTAATACCATCATGAGAAGAACTGGCATTAACTATTATTGGAGTGTTGACAATTCGTTAGAAGTTATTGATAAAATAAATACCATGCCGAAAGTTACCTCGGTACATAGCTTCGACTTTTCAACTTTGTATACCAATTTGCCTTTAGATTTAGTATATTCAGAGCTTTGCTTTATTATAGATTTGCACTTTGACAGGTTCGTTAGGAATGGTAATTATTTCATAAATGTTTATACATATTTTAATAATGCATCACTTAGCTCTACTCCCACTAGTTCTGTATATTTTGATAGAACTAAACTTAAAGATGCCCTTAAATTCCTCCTTTTCAATACTTATGTTAGATTCGGCCCGTACATTTTCAAACAAATATTAGGAATTCCTATGGGTGGAAATGCTAGCCCTTTAATTGCAGACTTATTCTTGCTTGCTTTAGAATTTAAATATATAAAAGACTTAGTTGACAGTAGCAAGAAAAATAAAATCCCAAAAAAATTAGCACTTGCTAAACTGTTAAGTAATAATAGTAGATATATTGATGATATTCTTGTTTGCAATTTGTTAAATTTTAATCAAGTTGCTAAACTTATTTACCCTAATTCTATTCCCCTCACACAATGTAACGTAAATTATAAAGTTGAAAATTTTCTTGATATAAATATAGAGATTGTTAATGAACAGTGCATACTTAAAGTATATCACAAAGTTGATGATTTTAATTTTAACGTAATAAACTTTCCTTTCCCTAGTAGTAATATCGATAGTAAAATAACTTATAATTGTTTTTATTCCCAATTAATAAGATTTTGTAAAATCTGCACTAAAGTAGATGACTTTTGAGCTAGAGCTAGGTTACTATACAGACTCTTAGTGGACAGAGGTTTTGAGGCAAGTAAATTGTTCCATAAATTTAATCTTTTTAGGGTCAATTATTGTGACTGTATTCTAAAATTTGACATCAATAATTTTAATCAAGCCTTTTTAACTTGAAGTTTCTTGTATAACCTCTGCTTACTTTTTGTCTGTATTTATTGTTTTTTGTCTGTATTTATTGTTTATCTTTTTCTTTTTCTATTATTAATATTAATATTGATGATTTTTTAAATTTATTGTTCTTGTTAAAAGAGTACTCTTTGTTTAAATCTGTTGTTACTTCATATTTTGCAATTATTTGTCTTTATATTATATGTATTCATTGTCGATAGTATCAATTGCTTACTTTTGCGATTTCCTTAGTTTATTTGTGCTATAAATGTAGGTTATTTGTAGGGTAGTTATTGATAGGGGTCACTTGAGGCATGCTATGCTTACAGGTACCTACCCGATAGCACTATCGTTAGTGAGTGCTGTACTGTATTTTATATATTATTTTGTAATAGTATAGATATCTTATCAATATTTGTATTTTGTACTATTGTTAATGTCTTGTCATGTTGCAAATTTGATTTTAAATAATATTTTGACATTTAACATTTAGTTTCTTTATTCATGCAGAGTTTAGTAAAATTTGCCAGAACGTCCCGGACTTCCCAAACTTGACTACTTCCTTTAACGTGACGATAGTGCGTTGTTATATGTGCGATTAGTTTGCTTGGGAAACAGATTAACTTGCTCATGTAGTAATGTACACCCTATGTGGTGGATTGTGTTCTTTTATTTAATAGTTTTCATTTTAGTAAGCGTTGTTTCCACATAGCGATTTTGATAATTTAATTTGACTTTATATTGTCCTTGTCCCAATTTTGGTTTGTTTAGTTTGCAAGTTTTACATTTTAATTAAAATGACCACAAAGGAATCTAAAGACAAAAATACTAGTTTCAAATCATATTATTAATTTTGAGATATGGTAATTTTGCCAATAGACATGATTAATATAATTATTATGTGGCTAAGCTGAGTAAATAAAAGTAACATGAGCTAAACAGTAAATTTATACTGTATAGGCTACATACCAAATTTATTACATCGACAGAAGCCTATGAAGCTTTTTGCTGGAGTCTGCAACAGCATCTATTATCATTTCAGTTTCCAGTTTTGCCAGGACGCTTTTCTCCACTGACTACACTCTAACCTCCATTTAACGGATTCCGATTTAACGGATATCGGCAATAACGGTCAAAAAATGTAGGCCGGACAATGGACCCAGCAACGGACATAGTCCGTTGCTATAAAAAAGTTGGAGCAAAGTCCGTTGCTCTATCTATTTATCTCTCTAATGCACCCACCTAAATCCCTTATACATTAACATAACTATGTCTTATTTGGACTTTTTGTAATCTTTGAATCATTTCTAATATGATGGAATTGAAAAATATAATATCCTTCCAGCACATAGATAAATAATAAATAAGATAGTCAACAAAATATTTCAACTCTCCCCTCCGTGCCAGCAGAGACGGAAGATTTACGTTTGATAGATTTTTTGTTTTGTTTTTTTCCCTCGATATACACACTCTTTCTATTTATCTATCTCTCTAATTCATCTATCTAAATCCCTTATACATTAACATAACTATGTCTTATTTGGACTTTTTGTAATCTTTGAATAATTTCTAATGTGATGGAATTGAAAAATATAATATCCTTCCAGCACATAGATAAATAATAAATAAGATAGTCAAAACAATAGTTCAACCCTCCCCTCAGTCTAGACGCCGAGCTTCCGAGACGGAAGATTTACGTTTGATAGATTTTTTGTTTTGTTTTTTTCCCTCGATATACACACTCTTTCTATCTATCTATCTCGCTAATTCATCTACCTAAATCCCTTATACATTAACATAACTATGTCTTATTTGGACTTTTTGTAATCTTTGAATAATTTCTAATGTGATGGAATTGAAAAATATAATATCCTTCCAGCACATAGATAAATAATAAATGAGATAGTCAACAAAATATTTCAACCCTCCCCTCCGTCTATGCGCCGAGCTTCCCAGACGGGAGATTTACGTTTGATAGATTTTTGTTTTTTTTTGTTCCCACGGTATACACAAAATGATGGGGAAATATTATAACATGTTTTTAATTGACATTTGTGTCGTTTTTGCTGATTATGAGTTGGTGGAAAATAAAATCTTTAATTCTATCATATCGGAAATGATTCACAGATTATGTAGAGACCAAATAATATACACTTTTAAGTGTGTTCAATAGTTTTGCATTATCAATAGGGTGTAGCACAAGGGATTACCAGGATTTATTTCAGGTACAGTAAAAAAAAGGATGCATAACAGTTAAATGTCACGATCGATCCGGACACCTGTACTCAACACCGAATTTTTCTCAAGGAATTTCCGGATTACATCCGGACTGGACAGTATTTAGCAGCAACGGACATTTAGCAGGAACGGACAGGTGCTTGCACGCATTTGTCCATTAAATGGAGGGTCGAGTGTAATTGTATCCAATATTGTTCTGATCTTTACAGAGTTCCATAGTAATGGAGACAGTAACAATGTTTTAAAATAGATAAAGGATAAATATTAAATTGAAAAATAAATAAGAATACATACACTAATAAAAGAACTTATTTTATAAATAGCTTTGCGATATGAAATATCTGTTCTAAATGATTTATCTTCATAAGTTGTGATCTAATGTTTTTGTTCTAAATTATTTATCTTCATAAGTAACCTATGGTAGATATGGTAGGAAGTTATAGAAAAATCCAATATACTTCAGCGCAGCCAGTAGCCTATTAGGAAAAAAACAAAAATCCAATGATATGTACTTCTGTCTTTGGGGCCTGGGGAATTACATGGAATAATAGGTATACTGTCTCAATATATCTCTATACTTTCAGAATTTAATATAGGCCTAAATCTCAAGGGTAGTGTAACCTGAATAATATACAATAATTGTCAAAAAATGGCATTGTTATGGACCCTGAGAGTACCGGTGAAAGGTAATATTTTTGTTTCGCTCGAGACAATTTCATGCAAGTTAGAAAGGGTCTGTGGTTCAAATAAAGGACCGAGATAGTTTGAAGCTGTGTAATGGCTATAGGCTAGGTCATAAACTGAATACTATCCGAAAAATTTATATATACAGTATATATATTAATAATTATATATTATAATTAACAGGTACTTTATGGGTTACCCAGAAGTTAGCCTAGGCAGTATCGTAAAAAATAAAATTAGCTGAAGTATAATTGTCTAAGGCTATTTTGCCTTGCCTTTACAATTCACATTAACCGATAATCCATGGAATTTGTATTATTATACAAAGTCACCAAACTGGACACAGGAGAGTATTAATATTCAATTCGGAAGATATTACTAACGTTATAGGGATTAGGCCTATGATGCTTCCCACCATAGCGGCGTAGTCGTAACCAACTCAACGGTCGGTACAAAATAGGTTCGCTGAATAATGCTGCTATATTATATATGTACGGTATATATAATAAACAAATAATTGTTGTTTTTTTACTTCTGCTCACAAAAACAATATTAGTATTGAGTGTTGACACCTAAGTTATACTTACTCACTCTAACTGGTATGCTCTCATCGCATGTTGTGTACAAAATAATGTGCGCGTGTCTGGCTCTGGCCCAGCCCAGAGTTACATCCGGCCTCTGTACCGGCCCAAAAATGGAAAAGAACCAGCCCTTCGGGCATTGCCCAAATGCCCAGCTGGCCAGTCCGCCCTGAATCCGGTGAATTCGGCGATCGGAGCGTCACTTTCGACCTCCATTTTTAATGTTGTCAAGACCAGGCAGACGCTTTTAGTCCACCCGCCTTTTACTTGCTTATTTGTGCCTGAACCTTGTATCTCTTGCGTTTATTATGGCCTCTAGTGTATTCAGTGACAGCGACGGTGTGCCTGGTGGTAATGTTGAAGGAATTGAATTCCCTGGACCATCAAAACAGTCAAGTGCCATATCTGGCGAAAGCTGCGGAAACATGACGATGAGTTAGGCTATGCTAAATATGACTAGGCCTATGGTTTCAAATAAAGTCTTATGTGGTAAGTATTATCCTCATAATATGATGATATCTGTGCCACGCGAAATGATGGGTGTCCACGTCTATTAGGTAAAAAGGGCGGATTTGGCCACTTTTGGGCTCCCGAGTTTGTCTGACCCCCAGGCGCGTATTAGGGTTTTCGCGAATTAGGAAGGCGCGTATTAGGTGAACTGACTGTACTATGTAGCTACAGAGGTGGGTGAAGGCTGGTCCTGTCCAGAGTGAGGTTTGGCATCCTCTACCCAACCTTACCCGTTTCTGTCTGTCTCTTATCCTGTACTATTTTTCATACTCCGGGGGTGGGAGGCTAGGAATCCTCCTCCCCTTGTAAAATGCACCTACTAGACGAGACAGAGTAAGGGGCAAGGGAACGCGAAAGTGGTTCCGGACCCTAATAATTGGAACCTTAAATGTTGTTTCTGTTCTGGCTGTCTCGAGTCGGCCACCCCCAGCTATGGTGTATGTGCCCGAGTATATATATACATACATACATGCAGAGTTAAAAAGACCAAACAAACTTTTGAATAGTAGGAGTTACCATATTGTTGTGGGACTGCATATTACAACATTGCATCATTAGTAATATGTACTGTACTATGAATTCTGTGCTCTTTCTTAACCCATTCAGGACAGATGATGTTTTATATTTTACTATTCTTAACCCTTAGACCCCGGGTGGTACACGTGTGTACCATTTTTTTTTGGCCCGAGGAACCCGGGTGGTACAACACTGTACCATTGCTTGCGTGTGTGCTTTCGAATGGCGCGCGTAAAAATTTCGCTCCGTGGTCACCAGGCGTCGCTAGGCGACGCCACCAGACAGCATGTACGCCACCAAAACAGTCTCTACCCTGCCGCCAACATGGATACTAGCCCAAAAAGTTATTCCCTTGTGTCCGATTCTACGCTCCCTTCGACGCCTGCCCATGTTCGTCGCGCCCTAACGCAAAGGCACGTACAAGATGCGTTGACTCCCGGAGGTATTGAGATAGCTTTGAGGAGTTATGAACGTGGTGAAGGCCAAAATAGTGTTGATGAGTTGGGTAGTGATAGCTCCGAGTCTTATCAGTCTCACTATAGTGAAGATTTTGACGATCTAGACGAAATCCATGAAAGATACGCCTTTTTTAGTGGATTTGACCATGACGATGAAAGTGATGATAGTGAGGCTGAGCGGGAGGCTGAGGTTGACCCGCCATTGTCTTCCTTATCTACCCACGCCACCCAAGTTGCCCCAGGCTCCCGCCATTCTTCCCCACCACCACCAGCACTCCCTAGGGTTGAGGACCCCCCACTTTCGGCCTATTTACCCACTCCTTCCCCACCTCGCCGACCTACACGCCGCCCACGCATCATTCGTTCCCCGCGAGATTATGAGGGGGGCTCTGAAGAAGAAGGGCACCTCACAGATGACTCTGGCCATGATTACCTGGGTCCACCGTCAGGGCAAGATGACGGCTCTGACGACAACGACGATGACGACGACTTTATGGACATCGACGACCCTCAACCCAGACGCTTTGCCCAGGGCCGTCGTGCTCCTGGCCGCCCTGGCCGCCGGGCTGGCCGCCGGGCTGGGCCTGGGCGCCGTCGCGCTCCTGGCCGCCCTAGGGTGCGCGCCGCCAAAGTTCGTGGGCGTGCTGCCCCCGCTCTAGCTCCACAGAGGGCAGTGGCACAACCTGGGCGCCCCGTTCAGGACCGCCTGCAGTGTGCACAGTATCTAAATGTGCACAAGCTCTGTTACCTGCCTCTGGAACGAGATGGAGTCACCATTAGCAGAAGGCGGTGCCATGTCTGCTGGAACAGCCAGGTGAGGCCGAGGAAGCACAAAAAGACCACCATGCAGTGTGTGGAGTGCCAGGTGTCACTATGTACTATACCGTGCTTTGCTGAATACCACAGCAAGCAGGAGTACTAACTAATAATCATAGTGAAAGTACCAAAGACTGACAATATGTATGTATATAGGCAACAAGTGGAAATAAAACAATGTACAGGTGTATTGTGATAAAAAAATCATGTATTATGAAAACATATATAAATAAGTGAAAAAAGACACAATAAATTGTATATAAAACGTTTACAAAGCATATAACTAAGTGAAAGTGACACATGACATAATATTAGATGGCCAAAGTATAATAAACACCTGTGATAACGAATAATCAGTGCCTAATATAACAATAACCTACCTCAATTACTCATAAAAACTACGGTATCGAGTGAAAATGTGAAATATTTGTTACAATCATAGCCTAATAAACATATTTTATATAATTGGACTCCAAATAACTATAATAACATCACTATCAATACATAAAATCGCCTCCGGGAGGTAAAAGGTTTTGCGCGACCAGTGGCTAAGAAAACAGTAGGTTAGCCGAGCCGGGGCCTGGGCAAAGGCGACGCATCCGAACGCGGGATGATTTTCACGCATAAAAATCACTCCACTTCCCGCGCTCACCATTATGCAATCACTTGGGCTAGAGACCTCTACTCAACGGCATTCTACACATGAAGGTTTGTGCTACATTTTTCTGTTTTTTTTATAACTTTGTGTAATGTATTTCAGGAGTAACATGTGAATCAACAGGGACCAAAATTCCTGAAAACCCCCGGACACAAAGTACAGTCACGATATTCCCTAGCCGGGGTCGGAGGGTTAATAGATGATAAAAAAAAATGTATGTTTAGATTGGATATCTATGAATCACATGGGTACCGATAATCTCGGATAGCCTGTTGTCTCCCTCATATTCTTCTATAGTTGAATAAAATAGTCTATAAATAGCCAGGCTGATATATAAATACCTTTGCCTTACTGAATTGATTATTTGATATACAGGTACTGTAGGAATATTTCTAATGTCCTTTCTTCTGTTATTCAGGGTATCACCATCAAACCTCTGGTGCAGATGCTGGGAGTGAAGAAGGCTGAGAAGAGGAAGGTCACCATGAACGAGAGGCTTCATGAAAGGGTATGATATTTTTTATGGCATCGTCCTCCGAGACATGTGGATCGTCTACACCGGACCTGTGATGGCATAGGAGTGTAAGTCCACCATCCAGTCCAGGATAAGGATACTCCTATGATGTCACAGTCCAGTATAGACAATCCACAAAATCCTTTATACCATTATTAATAATTATTTCAGTGCCATTGCAATTTGCAAGATAATTATGTGCAGGTTGTTAATTATTATTCCATATTTATCTCAACCCATGCACTACCACCTTTAAAGTCCATTTCATGCACAGAGAGTGTGGTTCAGTCTTACGTTTTAAATATCAGCTTTCCAAGCTGATTCAATCACAAAGTTATTTATTTTGAGATCGGACCATACAGTACTTGATCCCACGTCATTCTATGTCTACCCCTACACGCAGGTCCCCCACGGTCACAGTCCGGCATTTCTTCACTCAATTCTGATCATCCATTCTCTCCATGTGTACAAACCAACCAAGTCTGCTCATGCACATCACTTCACTGATACTCCTAATGCCCAAATGCCTTCTTAGTTCCTCACTTGATACCCTATCCTTGAGGTTGACCCTACATATCCATCTCACCATTCTCTTCTCATTCCATTCCATTCTGTCAATATCCTCCACTATAAGCGGCCACATCTCTGAGGCATAGGTTATTGCACTCCTAACAAACGAGCCATTCATCTTCCCTTTAACTCGGCAAATGCGCGTATGGCCTGTGACGAACGTACATAGTTATATGCGAATTATTTACCCTATATTCTCACATAATTCGTTATAATTATCTACTATATAAAGCATACTGTACTTTATTTTCCATGAGCACTTATTTTACTAATACGATGAACATATGAACATTGAAGAGTGATAAAATAAGTGGGAAAAGCATTTGGGTTGGTCATAAACGTAAATATTCGCCGCTCGGTCGTATCCTCTGGCGGGAGGCAGCGAGACATACATCCTCCCTCCTCGACCTCTCTCGCGGTACTGGAGCGAGCGGGTGAAGTCTCGGAGTTATATAAGGTCTCTTATGTAACTCGCTTGTGCTACGTAACCGCGGGAGAGAAATTCGCGCGAAAAATAACCAATACATGACGAAAATAAGAGGTAAAATAGGTGATAATTGAGGAGGGGGGTAGGGGGGGAAAAGATGGAGAAGGGGGGTGAGAAAACATATGGATGAGTGGTAGGAAGTACTAGAGAGGAATTATCTCACCTAATGACATATTCCTTTGCTTCTGTGAAGCCTATCGCATTCGCTATACACACTTCCGTGAGTTCTATCGCACTTCTTGGGTTAAGGCGAAGTGGGAGTCCTCTCATGGTCAATAGAGGCAACAGCTCTCTTGAAATTCCCCAGCCATTTCTGACTCAGCGCCACCTCCGGCGGAAACAAGTAGCCAAAGTAGCCCAAGTAGCACAATTTATTCACACACTCCAGCGTTACACTGTCGAAAACAATACTATCAGGCCTGTCATTCAACACAACCACAATCACCCCAGCTGGCCAGATACACATATACTAAATATAAAAGAGCGACCTGTGAAACTTTCACAACTGAAACAGAACAACAGCTCGAAACTCAAAAACAGTACAGTACACCTATCACAAACATCAATGATACTGTACGTTCTTTCAATGCAATGTTTCAAAACGCAGACAAAAAAACACATGCCTAGAGGTAACAGAAAGCAACACAACCCCTGTTTTACACCAGAAATTAATGGCCTCATCAGACAACTCGACATTCTAAAACACTTCCTACACACAGCACACTGCAGAACAAATACAAACACTTAAAAATTTACAACAAAATACCAGAACAGCAAACACTAAACTGGTATAGTTATACATTTGATCACAAAACAACATAAAACAGCAAACTCTACAAAACACTAAATGGCATAACACTCTCCTCACACGGGTGAGGGCTGGTCCTATCCATAGTGAGATTTGACATCCTCTACCCAACCTTAGCCGTTTCTGTCTGTTTTTTTTTACTGTACTACTTTTCCTTCTATGTGCTGGCAAGATCGCCCGATTGGGTGGCATTGCAAGGGGGGCTACAGACTGTGGGGTCATTGGCCCGGGGGTGCAAGCCCGTGCGCTGATGATTCCCTCCCCCGCTTCCTTCTCAGAGACAGATCTCATCTCACCCTGGCCACTTCGGGGGCCCGAGCATCATTAACCGCTGCGGTTTACTGGACTCGGTACCGTTCGGCCAGACAGTCTGGGAAACTACAACAACAACACTCTCCAACACAAACACATGCTGTCATCACCATAACAGACACCATACCTTCAAATAAACAACAAGCAAACATACTCATCAATAATTTTTCACGAGTCAGCCATCTTAACCCCCACCGTAATAATAATAATAATATTTATTCAGTTAGCAATTTACAGAGTTGGTACCACATAGTTTGTTACAAATATGACATGTACCAGCCTTGCATAATTCCAACTAAGGATAGCCCAATAAGGCCGTTAGGCGTATTTCCATTGGGGTCCTTGTGACAATCGTGACAATCGAAGAGTCATCCGATGAAAGCGACAATTCCCTACAGACCTGGACTATGCACTCTTCATTAACAGTCAGATAAAGCACATCATCAATAACCTCAAACACTCATCTGCCTGTGACCCAGACAAATTAAGTAACATACACTTTAGACACCTGGGACCACAAGGCATTCAAGCACTCACCAACATATCAAACTACAGTTATACACACAACATAATACCCAATATCTGGAAGCATAGTGTCATCATTACAATTCCAAAACCAAACATAGACCCCACGCTACCCTCCTCACACCGCCTCATCACTCTCCTTTGCACCCCCTCAAAAGTTACCAAACTCCTCATATTACAATTACCACACCTGACATTCCCTTTGCTACATAACAACATGGCTTTAGGCCACTACACTCCACAAACACCCTTCTTACAGACCTCACACAAAAAGTTTATGATGGCATCAATTCAGCTAGGCCGGCACACAAAACACTTCTTGTTACAAATGATATTATTAAAGCTTTTGATGCCATTCCCCGCCATAACCTTACTAACAGAATTCTCAACACAAACATGCCCAATAACACAAAAAGATGGCTAGCCAAATATCTAGCAGGCAGATATGTTCACATAAGATTTGCTGGCCAGTCATCGAACATCAGAAATTTCACAACGGAGTCCCTCAGGGATCCTTCTACACTTAGCCTCCTACGCATACACATGTACACATTGAGACGCAAACATAGCCGCACAACTTCTCCAACCGTACCTCAACATACTACACAACTGGTTCACCGCAAACAGACTTAAACTAACCCCAGCCAAATCTACAGCAACCCTTCTCACAAACTGAACAGCAGAACACCGTTCTATCCCTCACCTCACTTTAAACAACATCCCCATAACACTCACAGACACACACAAAATCCTTGGTGTAACATACAACACAGCAATGTCATTTAAACAACATATTACAAGCATCAAAAGCAAACTGTCACCAAGACTAAACACCCTCAAGTCACTTACCCATACAACATTTGGACATAACAAAGAAACTACCACCACAGTATACAAACAATATATATACGTTCAGTGATGGAATATGGTAGCCCTGCTTGGACCTCTAACCTCACTGAAACACACCACAGCACCCTATAGACCATACAGAACAAAACCCTCAAAATAATCACTGGTTGCACAGCTACCACTACAGACCACCTACACCAGGAAACCAAAATCCTCAAAATCAAGGATCACCTTGATATGAGAGGCACACAAATTCTCGCCGCAGCCTCCACAAACCAACACCACCCACTACACTACATGGCAGA
Organism: Lithodes maja; assembly: GCA_037953745.1. Lineage (NCBI taxonomy): Eukaryota > Metazoa > Arthropoda > Malacostraca > Decapoda > Lithodidae > Lithodes > Lithodes maja. The sequence continues at coordinate 4,337 of JBAKBP010026502.1, read as the reverse complement.
ACATCCAGAGTGAGGTTTGGCATCCTCTAACCTACCTTAGCCGTTTCTGTCTGTCTCTTTTTCCTGTACTACTTTTCCTTCTAGGTGCTGGGGAGATCACCTGATTGAGTGGCACTGCAAGGGGGGCTGCGGACGGTGAGGGCATTGGCCCGGGAGTACAAGCTCGTTGGATGATGATCCCCTCCCCTGCTGCCCTCTCAGAGACATCTCATCTTTTTTCCCTTGCCCCTTAACTTTCTCTTCATAACTGTTAAGGGGCACAGGGCCCTGGGATGGGCTTCGGAGTCCACACACACTGGCGTTCCCATCACTCTCCTCAGCCCCTCACCTGGGAGCGGCTTTGGTCACCTGGGCATTCTTTAGTGTAAAGCTTGGGGGTTCTGTGAGGGCGCTCGGTTATGGTCTTGGCCTTGCTCGGGACCTTGGGGCTGCTCGGCCAGACAGCCTGGGGATCAACAAGAACAACAATAACATCTACACTCACCAAGAAACATCAAAACAACACCTAGCACTCCTGTTGTCTTTACTCCCCCCTTGCCCACCCCAAACCAAGCTCCAGAAGCTTATCCATAATCAAATCACCCACCGATCCATCCAGTCACTCAAAGACAACACTCAGCTACATGCATGGCCCCCTGAAGTCCATCCCTCAAAAACCTTCCTTTCCCTAGAGGACAGAGTCCACCTGGCTAGGCTGCGATCTGGGCACCATCCCAGATGGATGACTCCATCCAGAATACCTGTCTGGGCTGTAACACAATACTGCACGCTATCAAACACATTATGGAAGACTGCATAACACATAACCACTTACGCCAACAACACATTATACATTTCTTGAGAACTTTGTGGGAAAACCTGGTCTCTGCCATATCCTTCCTTTGGAGCTCGGGGCTGTTCAGCCATGGCTGCCTAGGGAACGACTGCTACTACTACTACTACTACTACACAAATTCTCCCTTACACACTGAACATTCAAAGTATATGATTCTCGTCAAAGGTCCACTTGCCCCACTACATTTCTTGTGCACCCAGTTCTGTGCCCTTCTCTACTGATCATGACCTTTATTTTATCTATATTAACTCTTAATCCCTTGTTTTCCATACCCTCACTCCATATATTGAACTTTACCTTCACTTCATGTACACTATCTGCAATGAGAACTAGGTCATCTGTATTAAAACAACTCCCTTGGGAGTCCTGTTCTAAAGTCCCTTGACAGTGCCTCCAGGACAAACAGTAGTGGGCTCAGTGCTGAACCTTGGTGAACTCAGACTTTAACTGGGAACTCTTCGCTCAAACCCCCATTCACTCTAACTGCTGCTTGTGACCCCTCATATATTCTCATTTTCACACGCACCAACCATTCCTTTACTCCAAGTTTTCTCATGGCCCACTGCATAACTTCCCTTGGCACCTTGCCAAAGGCCTTCTCCAGGTCTACAAAAAATAGGTATAACTCACTGTTTTTCTCTAAGACCCACTCTTGCAGTTGCCTAAGAATAAAGATAGCATCGTTTGTGCTACGTCTCGGCATAAATCCAGACTGCCTTTTGCTGACTTTTATGACTTGGTCGAGCATTTGCAGACCCCTATAATTACCCCTGTCTAAGGAATCACCCTTGCCTTTGTATATATTTACTATCACACTTTTCTACCATGCATCAGGAAATTTGTCCACCTTTATGATAGCATTAATCAGCTCTGACCAATTTTACATCAATATCTCCTACTGCCTTTAGCATCACATGTGGAGAGAATGGATGAACAAAATTGGGTGAAAAAATGCAGGTCTGTGATTGTGGAGGGAGCTACACCAAGGGGTGGACCGAGGAAGACCTGGGATCGGACTATACGTGCCGATCTCAAATCCAAGAACTTGACAAGTGAAGCAGCCCTAAACAGGGTTGCCTGGAATGCTGCCATTAGGACAAGAGACTGAAACTGCACTTATGTGTGGAACACTCAGTCTTAAAATTTTATGTGTGTATGTATCTCAGCGAATGTGCCGAAGCTCCCATCGGCTTTCCCGGGCTTCATTCTATCTGTAGCACTTTTCATGGCGTCATCCTTGTACTGTGACTGCAGTGCTGAGCTGTTCTCTATTCCATTCAAACTCCACGTTTAGCAATCTTTCATAATGTGCCTTCCATGCCTCTCTCATTTTTTTATCTGTATAAACAGTTATACCGCTATCATTATTTCATATTGTTTGCCCACAATGTCCTTACTACTGTCCTTCCCACTCTTAGCTAGTTTGAAAATCTGATTGTTATTATTTGTGCTACAAACTTGTTCTACTGCATAAATAACATTGGCACTTTAAACTAGCTAAGAGTATGAAAGACTGTAGCAAGATTCAATGAAAGCATATAAAATGGTGATGGTACATAGCATTTGTTAATTATTGAATAATTACCACTAACCCAAATTTACTTTTGTTTCAGACTATGGACTATATTGTAGCAGGTATAGAGGATGTGATGGGAAAGCATGGTAACGTACGTTTAAGAAATAAGTAAGTACTTGTCTCCCCCCAACATTACTTTTTATGAAATGAGTACAGTAGTCAAGTTACATATAGCAACTAACCCATTTGTTTGAATACCGGTGCTTAGACATTATTTTTATGTTATGCCCTAGTTTGGTACAAAGCATATAATAACGATGATAATGAAGAATACCACAACCACAATAACCCCTCAAAATGTCAGATTAGCTGGACTTACTTACTGTATGTCCTCCCTCAGGTTCAAGAGATTCAACAACAAGTACCTGACGCCGTTCCTGGTGCGGGACAACAACGTGATTGAGCCCAAGTTCCTGGAGACCATATCCCAGATCAAAATGCAGGAGGCCTTTGACTACATGGCCTCCAATGGTGTATCGCAGAACAACATTGAGTCCTTCGCCAATCTTTTACGAAATGCTGCCACACACCCACAGTATGTTACCTATAGCAGCATTTGTGGATGTTTCTTTGTAGTATATTTATCTCCTGATATATATTTTGAAGTAAATTTGTAAACTGAATTAAACATTCTTAGTACATAAGCATGAATTAGATTAATACAAAACTTCCTTGATTAAAATAATTTCTAAGCTGCATAAAATTTTCTGGTGGTACCAAGATTATCTTTAGTTAGAAATGTCTATGTATGTATGAATGTATGTATCATATTGAAACTTCTCCAGTATTTTGGGGTCTATATAGAGTCGGAACCAACAAATATTTGGATTTTCTGTGGGAACAGCTAAGTTGAGCTTAGGGAAGAAAGAGTTAATATTGGGAATATGTCTGGAGTGTGTTGATGAGGAACATGATTAGTGCTGAGGGTGGGGGAGAGGCTAGTTCTGTTTCAAGGGTCAAAAGTGGGTGGAAAATATTCAGAGAGTAGTTGCCAATAATGCCAATGTGGAGCCTCTCCCCCCACATTAAAGGGAAACTGTATGTTGCAGGTTTGAGAAGTGCTGCTTTATGTTAGCGAGACATGGCCAGTCCAAGAGAATAACACTTATAGACTTGAACATACTGAAATGAGTACCGTATGTTGAGATTGATGAGTAATGCCTCAGTGAGAGAGAACGACTTGGTATAGAGTGCATTGATGAGGTAATGTATGCTAGCAGACTGCGATGGCTTTTTCTTGTGGAGAGAATGGATTAAGATGATGTGGTGAACTAGTTAATACAGTCGGCCCCGCAAGGGTGCGCACCAAAAGGGTGCGATTCTCCAACCGTGCGGTAGATGTCCGTGCGGCGCTTATAATCCAAGGGTGCGAAAAAAAGCAAAGCGTGCGGTTTTTTCGCCCAATAACCCCTGAAAAACATGAACTAAGGAAAGAATACCTGTAAGTAGTCCCTCGTTATCAACGGGGGTTACGTTCTTAAGACTGCCGTCGATAGCAAAAACCGTAGATACCGCATTACCGTACATACACGTACAGTATCCGTGGTCTCTATCCTATGTACTTTTAAGTGTTTCCTTTACACATAACCTTACATATTAGAGTATATTGCAAATATCTATCACTGAATACATTAGAGGCCATAATAAACGCAAGAGATACAAGGTTCAGGCACAAATAAGCAAGTAAAAGGCGGGTGGACTTAGAGCTTCTGCCTTGTTTTGACAACATTAAAAATGGAGGTCGAAACTGACGCTCCGATCGTCGGTGAATCCGGATTCACTCAAAACCTAAAGTCTTTAGGCTAATTATTTTTGCTCTCGTTTTCGGTGTATTTTCTTATTATTGTATGTCTTATTGTTCATCATTTAATCCACTTTTGGTTGGTATATTAGAGTAATATAAATAAACAATTAATCCGTTGATAT
>JBAKBP010026501.1:0-31587 GCA_037953745.1 Lithodes maja | reverse complement strand
GGGAGACAGAAACGGACTTCTTATAGTAATTGGTATTATTTATTGACAGGATTGCATCTATTCGTGTCAAAAGATATTATTAACTGATAAATTGTATCAACATTTTGTAATTTAATTTCAAAGACATTATTTTGATATACTAAGCATCCACTATATAATAATTATATATATATATACCTGTATATATAAGAGAGAGAGAGAGAGAGAGAGAGAGAGAGAAGAGAGAGAGAGAGAGAGAGAGAGAGAGAGAGAGAGCAAAAATTAACCTTTTACAGTGAAATAGAGAGGACAAGAAAAATTACAAACCAAACAAAAGACAAAATATATATACCGGTATATACAACACTCGCATAACAACAGAGAAAGAGAGATAGGCCTCCTCCCCTCAATAAGATAGTAATGACAACAATAAATGGCCTAAATAAAAGTATGAAACAATCGCCGCGCACTGTCCACGCCCTCTGATGGCTGACCCCGCCCTCACACAGCCGCCCACAAGAATCCCAGACTGAGATTAACCCCTTCTAAGTTTTAACCCACAACTGAGAGAGAGAGAGAGATAGAGAGAGAGAGTAGAGTAGAGTAGCGTAGAGTGCAGAAGAAACTTACGTGGATTCCCAGACGGTGGTGACATACGGAATGGTATTAATCCTATTAGTATGGTTGACGTCTTTTTAGCTTGATGCTGGCTATAATTAACGATTGTATATACTGTAGACTTGGAAGGCCCTGTGGGAGACCGAAGGTCAATTGAGATACTTTGTACCCCTTTCTTTTGTCGAGGTCCTTCCTAATGGGAATAATGTTGTATAATAGTCGCAGGATAAGGAATCTGCCTTGTATGCAGACTCCCATTTTCTTAAGTTCTTAAGTTATAAGTTATAACAAATCCACCTTATTGAAGGGGTTAGGATGGTTCATAGGAGCGTTTTCCAACGAATGTCAAATGGCATCTATATTGTTTAACGCCATTTCGAGGCCCTATTAATACTTTATCGGCAAATGTGCTGAACATTATTTATAATTTAAATTCTGAAGCTTCCAGACCAGAGTTGGCGAGAAAGACGTCGGAATATATAGCGCCCGTGTGACTACTTTTAAGATCTACCAGGCTGGACCAGAGAAGTAACTTGTTTCACACCAGGATCAGGAAGCTTATAGACACACAGCTAGGCCTATTCTCATCTCGTAGACTTCCTGTCTACATTGTACTGCTCTGATTTTGTATATATATATATATATATATATATATATATACATATATATACAGTATACTGTATACACATATATATATATATATATATATATATATATATATATATATATATATATATATATATATATATATATGCTATATGTGTGTATGTGTGTGTGTAATACAAATAAATATAATCGGTTTATTTCGAGCCGGCAACCAATACGGATAAAATACACAATTCCTAACCCTAACTTATCCTAAGTAGTCAACAGATTTGACTCTGACTGCCACAAGGGCGCCTACATACCACCAGAAGGGGGAGGATGCGGGCAGGGAAGCAGGTGGAACCCAGAGGTGGCGCATCCACACCTAACCTCCACAGCCCGGACAATTTGACAAAAACCTTACCGGCAGGTAGCTGGGATTGAACCAGCGTCACCCAAGTCAAGACACTTGAGTATGGTGACTTGTGCGCTCGGCCACTGTGACCACTGTGTGTGTATGCGTGTGTGTGTGTGTGTGTGTGTGAGAGAGAGAGAGAGAATAGAAGATAGCTTGGTGTTCCAATGTGTCCTTTTTTCTGCGAGTTTTACAATATATATATAAATATATATAAATATTTTTTTTTTTTTTTTTTTTTTTTTTTTTTTCTATATTCCAACTTACTTCCTCTCGGGCATAGGCTGAGAGCCTTATGGTGGGGTCACACATTCACGTATATTGCTCCCGTCAGCTCCCGTCCGGCGTATCGCAAAGACGCGAGTAGTTTTTGCCGATGAACGCCCGTTCTTCTACGTCTATTGCACTTCCCGACAGACGTAGCGTAACGGGGCCAGTGTTACGTCAGACGTAATGGAGGCGTAGTGAACTACGTACGTGTTTGCGCCGTGCGTAGGCATAGCCCCGTTCAACCTAATGGGCTGCCCGATTTGCTGGAAAACAGGCCACGCCCATGCCACACCCCCACACGACCGGCGTAGCTGAGGCCGCACGGCGTGGGATTTGTTAGGTCGTACCTGGACCGGTTCCGGCCAATCGTAGGCACACCCCGTCTGACCAAACACAGACAAAGACAGTCTTTGTCAACCACGTCTGTCGGGGTTGCTATCTGGGAAGTACAAAAGGGCATGAATGGCCACACCTTTCCCATTCCCACTCATTCCTCTGCACCATGAACAACATAACGGAATTCATCCTGGAGGAGTTCAAATATGTGAACTCCTTAATCAAACCGGAGATTAGGCATAACACGCGGCTCATACAATGCATCATTGCCTACATAGATGTCTTAAAACTACTTGCAATAGCAAACTCCATCCATCAAGAGGAACAAAAGAAGAAAAGGACCAAGAGGACAGTGTGGGTAGTTCCTGGTCAACTTCGTCGGGGTTTTCCTCACTTTCCTCAACGTCCAACACCTCTCCATCATCGTCGGGTATATTCATTAACACTTCACCGTCAGAGGTGTCAATCAGCGATGTTCCAGACCCAGACGACGAGGGGACAGGCGGTGAGGTTGCAGAGGTCGAGGGGACAGGCGGTGAGGTTGCAGAGGTCGAGGGGACAGGCGGTGAGGTTGCAGAGGTCGAGGGGACAGGCGAGGTTGCAGGCGTCAAGGGGACAGGCGAGGTTGCAGGCGTGGGGCCAGGTGGTGAGATTGAAGACTTCTTCAGACTTCTCTTGGTAGCCTTGGTAGCCATGGTGACAGGGCAGGACAGGGCAGCGTGCAGAGGGTGGCAGCAGAGGGTGGCAGGGTGGCAGCAGAGGGTGGCAGGGTGGCAGGCAGGGTGGCAGGCAGGGTGGCAGGGTGGCAGGCAGGGTGGCAGGCAGGGTGGCAGGGATGGTGGCAGGGTGGCAGGGAGGGTGGCAGGGTGGCAGGGAGGGTGGCAGGGTGGCAGAGTAGCAGGGATGGTGTTTGTCGTCTTGGTGTGGTGTGAGGTATGACGGCAGTAACTCCCGCTGTCCTTATATACCCACCACGTACGACATTGCCGCGTCTTCCCGGCAACGCGCAGTGCGGCGGCGTTGCCACACGCACGCATACTTCCACGTTCGACGAGAACATTCTACGATGAACGAGACCAGCTCTCGTCTGACATGGTAGCTGCTACGTCCGACGACGCTGCTCTGGTCAGACGACAGTGGTGGCCTGGTCGGTCGTAACTTTTGCCGTCTTTTGACATACGTGAGGGCGAGCCACGTTCCTGATTAAACTAGAATCAACAACCGCGCGGCCTTGGCTGCACCCACAACATTCCGGACCCACGTGGGCTACTCGTTTCTACTCGCGCCATGCGCGAGTACCCCCCCGACTGACCGTATTTTCATATAAGTTTTGCGTATTATGCCATTACGTTTTACGTTATCGGTTGCCAACTACCAATATACCTTCGTTTACAACAGACGGGAGCTGACGGGAGCAATATACGTGAATGTGTGACCCCACCATTAACATTCACCGCTTTACAATGAACAGTGAAGCCTGTGAGGTCTTGTTCCAGTCTAGGGAGTGAGACATGTGAAGCACGTAGAGCACAACGAGCACCTGCCATCTTGCCTTCACATGAGGCACGGTGCTCACTCATGGCCCGAAACGACCCCATCTCTGAAGCCACCTCGTTCCCGTGCTTCACTGTCTCACCACCTACACTCGGACTCTCACACTTACACACACACAACGCCACCTGTTGAGCAGATAACTCACCAGGCATTGCACTCCTTAGCATATTTTGAATATGGGAATATTCATACAGTGCTATTTAATCAGGGAACAATGAGGGTATTTTATTGACGTTTCGGTGGGCTTGTGGTAATGCACTGATACCAGGTACAGCACAAATTCCATCCCAATAATATCTTCCCATTGATACATCGGGATTTGAACCCGGGACCTTTGGATTACCAGGCCAGTGGCAAGACCACTCCACCACACCTCCCCTAAATATATATATAATGCATATGATACATTTTCAGATAAACATATACACCATACAGGTGTGAATAAGCAGTTCCGGGATCTCGTAGGACACACCTAACTTAATTGCATCACCAAAAAACTTGTCAGTACATTAAGGAGGTAGCGTAGTCGTTATTATTTGGTATAATGTAATTATATATATATTTATCTATTTATTTTATAGTTTCATATCTAGACCTCCATCAAGCTTAACAAAAAAATACCCCCTAGATCCCCCTTCAAGATAAATGTGTAAATTTTTCAGTAGAAAATATCCCGGCCGAAGGCCGGTTCCTCCTAGAATTACAGGCTTGCTGTCGCTCGCTAGGAAAGAAAAACACACCTAAATGGCACGAAAGGTCTTTATATTAAAACAAATAAATGGGTCGAAAGGTCTTCGAATCGCCAAACTAATGGAACGAACGTCTTTAAAGATGAGTGATAAAAATCGTCTAGCTCCCCTTTAATGCCAGCACTGTATCGTACCTGCTCTCCCTCCCTCCTAACATATCGGTCGGTCGCTGTTTGTCCTTTGCGTGACTACCTCCTGTTGATCAGTCTCTGCCTCACCTGGCTCGCGGGCACGGTATATTTACTTGGTTGGTATAACTTAATGATCCGATATACTTGGAGTCATTATTTAAAGTTGGAACAGTTTACGAATTAAAATGCGTTGTAATTGATTATGAAAGCAAAATATGTACGAGACAACCTATTCTGAACATTCATTTATATATATTTGCCCGGGGGGATTTTTTGTATATCCCAAATACAGAAATTGTAGCACTTTTCATACACATAGTAGCAGAATGATCCTACAACAATTCAAGTATACAATATATATAATCCTCCTACGTTACCTCTAAATACCCTTCATTACCCATATGCCTAGCTGTCACAGCTCTTCTCCCGTGCAGGTAATAACAAAGGGGGAGGGGGGGAGGGGATTTTTTTTTTTGGGGGGGTCGATTTAATTACTAATTATCTTTTTAGTTTCTTCCTCAGACCTCCATCAAGGCTTAAAACATCCCCCAAGATCCCCCTTCTAGATGTCCGAAGGCCGATTCCTCCTAAATTACAGGCTCGCTATAGCTCGCCCGGAAAAACTCCACACCAAAATGGCACGAAAGATCTTAATATTAACAAAGAAATTGGGTGAAAGGTCTTAAACTCGACAAACTAATGAGCCAAACGTCTTCAAATCGGAACATTATTGGGGCTAAACATGAGGGAGAAGGGGGATCAGAAAAACAAACAAACCATCCCCCCTTAAGGCCAAGGAAATGTTGCCTTTACTCCTCCAGTTTTAAGGGGAGATTTTTACTTAATTTTTTTTTCTGCCTCATGTTTAGCCCATTCGTTTCGAGATTTTTAGACGTTCGCACCATTAGTTTGACGATTTGAAACCTATTGCCCCATTTCTGTCAATTTTAAGACCTTTCGTGCCATTTAGGTGTCTGTCGGGAATAGGGTAATGATCCCGACAGGTTTTGGTCCAATAGGACATTTGAATTTGGCGGTATCGTATCGCTTGTACGATTTCGGCTGGTTCTTTGTGTATTGTAGTTTATTCTTAAGTTAGGTTAAATATTAACTGTAATGTATAAATATCTACATCAGCTCTAGATGTATTATGAAACCAAGTTTTGGGTTATAATTATTATGAGCCGGCAGCCATATGTAACTTCGCGAAGCGATCGGACGCCGGCCCTTTAGTCTCTCAATCAACACCATACAGCCAACATCTCCTCCCCCGGCTCTGACTCAACCCACAGTTCACCATGTGCTACAAATATTAATCTATAACAATATTAACAACAGTCCTACATCACCAGTCCTCACTCCTCTAAGCTAAGTTCATTGTATCGATATTGTATTATGTGAACATTCCTACATGTCATGCAATTGAATTAGCCGCGTGTGGGGGACTGGATTACACCCATCGAATACCTCGTTGGTAATTATATTATAACTATTTGTTGGGTTATTTCATGTACCAGTGATATACAATTTAACCTCTTTATCTAAATTCCCGACAAATAATGGTCCTTCGTGCCCTAAAGCTTCCTTACCGTAGTACCGTTTTGTTTGCTTCCTTGACGCTTGTGGGCTTACAAATGGCTGCCGCCTCGCGCGTTGTTGGCCGACTGCCATTTCCCTAGTTTTGACCCAGCTTCTTCCCTCGTGTTTTTTACCGTTTAGGCACCGTCCCTATCTTTTTTGGGACTAGTTTCCAGGGTTTTTTGGGCGTGTGCTCCTTGGCGTTTTTTGGTGGGTTAGCTGGGCTGGAGATTGGGGTAGGGGTTGTTTCGTCGGTCACCATTTTGCGCTCATAGGCTTGGCTAGGCTAGGCAGTCTAGGCCTGCAGGTGTCTGTGGTGGCTATTCATTTCGCTTTGGTGGTGTGCCTGTGGTGTTAGTTGTGTTGTGTCATTGTGGGACTCATTATTAATTTTGCTGGTGGGGAGGGTTCTCATGTGACCTTTTATATTTAAATTTCATAATAGCCTAGGCCTATTTGCTTACAGTGGCGGTCATGAGTGTCGGTCTTTGTTAATTCCTAAGCGATTGACAGTTAATAGTCAGACCTCATGATTGTAGCTTAACCAACTAGGCTTACCTATAAAGGGCTTACAATAATTAGTGCTTCACCTTACCCTTTCTTTTAATGGATTTGGTATTTAATTCTTTTGTCTAGTTAGATAATTTCCTTTCAATAGTTTATATTAAGGGGGATGTAAGTATTATGTAATTCTTTTTGAGTAAATTTCTTGAAGTAATGGGGGTTTGCCGCTGTTGATTCCTAAGCGATTAACGGTTTGTAGTCTGACCTCATTGTAGTTTAAGTTGCTTAAAATTAGACCTTAACGATGACAGATTTAAAGAAACTTAAGAAACTTAAGGGAGGGATGAAGGGAAGTTTAAATAGATGTTTAAGAGATCTTGATGAATTTTTAATAAGTGCTACGGCTGATCAAATAAAAGGTAAATTCGCTACTGTTACTAAATCGCTAGCTACTTATGATAGTTATGCTCAGCAGGTATATGGTTTATTGACAGTTACTGACGATGTGGAAGAAGAAATGTTGGCAGATCTTGAGTACTTTGAGAATGTTAATACAGCCTTAGCCAGACTATCTTCCACCCAAGAATCAACCTCTGTTAAGGATACCGGTACACCAAAGGCGACTGGTTTTAACCTGCCGAAGCTTACTTTGCCTACCTTTTCCGGGGATTCGGCTACCTGGACTGGATTTTGGGATATTTTTGAGTGTTCCGTCCATCATAATAAAACACTCACATCCATCCAAAGGTTCACATATCTCCGTGGTCAATTGAAAGGGGAGGCATTGAAGTTAGTCGATGGGTACAAGCTAGAAGCTACCAGCTACGAGTCTGCAGTGGAGTTGCTGAAGAGAACTTACGGGAGAGTGGAAGTCATCAAGACCGCTTTAATTACCAAATTCTTCACACTAGATCCTCCATCCTATGATGTGGCGGACCTAAAGGAGTACTATGCCTCCTTTGAGAGCCTCCTCCGATCTATGGAGACAATGGCCGTCACCAAGGAGGAGATATTTAGTGTGAATATCTTGAATAAGATACCCTCTCCCCTAAGGGAAATCTTACGAAGACAACTAAGCGACTCTCCACTAAACTTGGAAGCGTTGGTGCAGGTGTACCAGACTGAAGTCTTCAATATGGAGAGTACTGGACACTACCGACAAGTGGAGGTGTCGCCATCTACTGCAGCTTTCCCGGTACAGACTTCTCCTAAACAGAAAAGGCCAATATCATTAGGTTGTAAGTTGTGCAGTGTCCACGGTCATCTGTGGTATCAGTGTCCTAAGTATCCTAAGGCTACACAGAAGATTAGCAAGGCTAAATCGCTTAAGTTATGTACCAGCTGTCTGGCAAGAGACCACTTCAACAGTACCTGCACCAATTCCTACATCAAACCTTGTAAGTATTGCAAGGGGAAACATTGGTTTTCCCTTTGCACCCAGTCTGATCGGCACGATGGCAAAGAAAAGGGGAGAACCCCCAAAGAGTCACATGAGAAAGGTAAGAGCGAGGGTGATAAAGTATCTGCCATGTCCATTGCTTCTCGAGAATGTCAATTGCTTCCTACTATGATGCTGCCAGTAGTGGGGAGTAATAATAATACTATAATGACGCGCACCTTACTTGACCAGTGCTCACAGAGGTCATTCGTTCTGCGGTCATCATTACCCCAGCTCAAGTGTACCAGCAAGGGTCAAGAGAACTTGCGTCTCCATGGTTTCACTGGTGAAATAGATTCCAGTGACTATGATATCGTGGAGATTTCCTATGTTTGTAGAAGAAAGGTATGTCCCATCAAGGCTGTTGTGGTCGACACACTACCCAGTTTCTATATAGCATCAGAGATTCAACCACATTTGAAATATCTCAGAAGCAAGGGTTATAAACTGGCTGATGATCAACTCTGTGCTAACAATGGTATTATGCTACTGGTCGGAGCTGATTATTACTACGACCTGGTTCACCCTGGATATCGGCGGGTAGATAAGCTAATAATGCTGCCCACGATCCAAGGTTATGCCATTTCTGGATCCTATGCCACTTCCTCTCAAGACACACAGGTGGAGGTGGTTACGGTCCTCAAGGTAGCAGTAAGCCCCATAGATAAATATATTAGGCCAAATGTGCCTGATAATACATGTACTGATATAGATAAGCTATGGGACTTGGACAATATTGGAATTGACCCACATGAACTTGATCGTGAGTCCAAGCTAGCGTTAAGCTCGTATGAAGAGACTGTAACGTATGACTCTGGCAGAGGTCAGTATGTGGTAAGGCTCCCTTGGAATGATAACAAGAGTAAATTACCTACTAATTTCCATCTAGCACTTGGTAGGTTACGTGGCCTTCAGAAGCAGTTTGTCAAGGATCCAAGTTATTGCGAGACTTATGCGGCAGTTTTAGCCGAGCAGGTACAACATGGATTTGTGGAGAGAGTAGATCTCAGTGAATATGGGGGATAACATCCATTACCTTGCTCACCATGGGATTAAAAAGGACAGTTCCACCACTCCTGTTCGTATTGTGTATGACTGCGCTGCTAAATCTAGTGATCGCTCCTATAGCCTGAATGATTGTCTGTACACGGGTCCGTCCCTGGTCTCTGATCTAGCGCAAATTATGTTGCGCTTCAGATGTCATAAGTTTGCATGGGTCGCCGATATTGAGAAGGCCTTCCTGATGCTTCAACTCCATCGTGAAGACAGGGACTCGACAAGATTTTTATGGCCACGGGACCCAATGGATCTAGATTCAGAGTATCTGGTCTACCTTTCGGGACTTCGGTGAGACTTTTTCTATTGCACTAGACATATCGAAAGCCTTCGATAGAGTCTGGCATAAATCTTTAATTTCCAAACTACCCTCCTTCGGTTTCTATCCCTCCATCTGTGCCTTTGTCTCTAATTTCCTTTCCGGCCGTTCCATAGCTGCGGTTGTGGACGGCCATTGTTCACTTCCTCACCCTATAAACTCCGGTGTTCCTCAGGGCTCTGTCCTATCTCCTATTCTCTTTCTAATTTTTATAAATGATCTCCTTAACTGTACCTTAATTCCCATCCATTCATACGCAGACGACTCAACCTTACACTACTCCATTAGTTTTTCAGAACGCCCCAGCCAGCAATCCCTCAACGACAAACGTAATGAAGCCATAGAACTCTTAAATTCTGATCTAAATACTATTTCCAATTGGGGCAGAGAAAACCTTGTTAACTTTAATGCTTCCAAAACCCAATTTCTCCATCTATCTACCCGTCAGGATCTCCCAGCGGACTATCCCTTATTCTTCAACAATACAAAAATCAACCCTTCATCTTCTCTCAATATTCTTGGTGTCTCTTTTTCTTCTGCTCTCATTTGGAAGGACCATATTACCAGTCTTGCTAAGGCAGCCTCCCAGAAGCTGGGTGTGCTCAACCGCCTTAGGGGGTTCTTTTCCCCTGCACAGCTTCTTGCTCTGTACAGGGGCATAGTGCGCCCTTGTATTGAGTATTGTTCACATGTGTGGGGAGGTTCCTCTCACACCGCTCTCCTAGACAAAGTTGAAAGGAAGGCCTTTCGTATCATTAACTCCCGTCCACTCACCAACTCTCTGCAATCTCTCTCTCTCCGCTGCAATGTTGCATCTCTCTCGCTATTCTATCGCTACTATAATAATCAGTGTTCCTCAGAGCTATCCCAGTGCATACCACCTCCTTTACGTAGGGCACGTGGTACCCGTCTTGCAACTCAATCCCACCCCTACTCTGTGCAACTCTCCAACCCAAGAGTGAAACATTACTCTCAAACTTTCTTCTACTCAACATCTGAGCTCTGGAACTCTCTCCCAGAATCAGTCTTTCCCTCTTCCTATGACTTAAATTGCTTCAAACTCCGTGTGTCCAGGCATTTTGGCTCGAGCGTCCCTTGATTTTGGCCCTGTCACTCTTTCAACTATGGGGGAGGCACTCGCTATAGGCAGTTATGCCTTTTGCCTCCCTCAATCACATAGAAAAAAAAAAAAAAAAAAAGAAAAAAAACAGGTTCAGAGTCGTCTTATTCGGGGCGACCTGTTCCCAGTTCCTTCTCAACGCTACTATCTTGCGTCATCTTGAGGAGGCTGGACTAGATCCTGACTTCAAGAATGAGATCAAGCAGGGGATCTATGTGGACAATCTTCAAGGCACCGGAGACAATGAAGATTTATTGCTCAAGAGATGCTGGGAGATCCGCGATATATTTGCCAAGGCTCATTTATACTTAAGAGAATGGGCCACTAATAGTGATCTTTTGAAAGGTCAATTTACTTCTGACGGTGTAGCTACTGAGAATAGTGAGGTGAAGTTTTTAGGCCACAAATGGGACACTACCACAGATTGTATATCCTTCTGTCACACCCCATGCAGCAGTGAGCTTATGACCAAGCGAAACTGCTTAAGCTTGTCAGCGAGGTTGTTTGATCCCCTAGGTTTTTTGCTGCCTGTAACAATCCGTGCTCGTATGTTTTTACAGCAACTGTGGCGGCTAAAACTAGATTGGGATACGCCCCTCCCGATTGAGTTACAAGATACTTGGCGGTTGATTCGGTCGGACCTTTCCACATGTTGCAAGGTCCAACTTAATCGTCAGGTTATTAGTGGTCAACAGGTGGATCTACATGCCTTTTCTGATGCTAGTAATAGTGCGTACTGTACTGCCATATACATATGCAATGGTAGTGAAGCGACGCTGGCTATAGCGAAGGCCAAAGTAGCCCCTATAAAGAAGATTACAGTTCCTAAATTAGAACTTACTGCATTGCTTCTGTCTGCTCGTCTGATAAAGTTTACACTGGATGCTTATGCAGACATACTACAGATTAATAACGTCTATGTCTGGAGCGACAGTCAAATAGCGCTTTCATGGGTACACAGCCAGAAAGTGTTACCTGTTTATGTTTCTAATCGCACTGATGAGATTCATGACTTAGTTCCTACAGCTACATTTCGCTATGTGAGCACCAGGGATAACCCCAGTGACATAATTTCCCGGGGGATCTCGGCACAGCAGTTTATGTCTTCCTCTATTTGGTGGCATGGACCTCCATGGCTTACATCTCCAACTGAATGGCCTCAGGATTTCAGGGAATGCATATCTGATCCTTCAAGTCGGCCCCAAGATGATGTGTTAAGTAGTTCGAATGTGAGTACTACACATCAGGATAACAAGTTGGTAGAGTGGGAACGTTACGGCAGCTATGATGAAGTAATACGGGTATTTGCATGGATATACCGTTTCATTAACAACATGAGAAGTCGGGCTCACGGGTCTTTCCTTAGTGAAGATTCGAAGCATATCAGACTCCATGAATTGAGATCAGCAGAAGCAAAACTAATATGTTTAGTACAAAGGGAATCTTATCCTACTGAACATCAAATCCTGAGCAAGGAGTCAAAGGCCAAACCCTCAAACTTAATGAGGCAGCTAGGATTATATATGGAAGGAGGCATAATTAAGTGTAGAGGCAGGATACAAAAGGCGGACATTATTGATTCTGCAAAATATCCTGTCCTCCTTAGCTCCTCTCATTTGATTACCAAAATGTTGATTCGCCAATGCCATCGGACCTGCCTACATTTTGGCGTAAATTATGTTCTGGCGTATATGCGACAACGTTGGTGGATCCCTAAGATGCGACAAGCAATTAAAGGGATCCACAATAGCTGTACTATCTGTAAAGATTACAGGGTAAGCCTTACTCTCCAGTTGATCTACCTCCCTTGCCTGAGTTCAGGGTACAAAGGACTGAACCATTTCAGGTAACCGGGGTAGACTACACCGGAGCGATTCATGTTAGAGAATCGCCCGGTAATATCATAAAGGTATATGCCGTCCTATTCACATGTGCGGTAACCAGAGCGATTCATATTGAATTGATTGACGACCTATCCAGTGAGGGGTTTTTGCATACTCTACGACGCTTTGCAGGCCGCAATGGTTTCCCTCAAATTATTATGAGCGATAATGCGACTTGTTTTGTCGGGGCCTCTAAATATCTCCAGAGTTTAATGGATGACCCGCAGGTTGTGGCTACCCTCACTGGGAAGGGTTGTCAGTGGAGATTTATACCAGCACGTGCACCATGGTTCGGGGCGATTTGGGAGAGAACTATCGGTATCGTCAAATCTGCCATGAAGAAGGTATTAGGAAGGGCACTGATGACCAGACGGGAGTTGCAAACCATCTTAATAGAAATTGAGATGTCAGTCAACGACAGGCCCTTGACCTATACCTCGGCAGATGTTGATGACCTCTTACCCATTTCGCCTTCTATGCTAACACGTGGACGAACCCTTAATACCTTTCCTAGATTGTCCGTAAATGACGAAGATCTGCAAGACCCTACGTTCGGCAATGCTGACGCCACACGTCGTCGCTTCCAGTATGTAAACAAGGTGTCCGACGATCTATGGAAACGGTGGACCCAAGAATATTTGCTGTCTCTTCGCGAGCGTCACTCTCATAAGATCAAAGGGACGAATCAACGATGGCCTCGTATCGGGGATATCGTCCTGATTCATAATGAGCGTCCTAGGTTATTTTGGAAGCTTGGGAGGATTATCGATTTGTTCCAGGGTATTGATGGTCTTATAAGGGTTGCTAGAATACGAACTTCGACTGGGGTTACTACTCGCCCAGTCGTAAGGTTATATCCCTTGGAGCAGGATGTAGAACTGCCGGATGATCCTGGCGTCTCTACTGATACCCCTCCGCGGGAGAGTGCTGGTGACAGTGCTCCTCAAGGTGGGGCAGCTGATGATGAGAAGGATGATCCTCCTCAGGCTTCAGGTGGCGCTCGTCCCAAAAGGAGGACGGCTATGAGTTCCGTGGATCTTTGGAGATCTAAGATCAAACAAGGTGATCTTCGACTTCGATGTCCTTTTTTTGTTCTCTGTATATCATTTTTGGTGGCGGGCAATATGTCGGGAATAGGGTAATGATCCCGACAGGTTTTGGTCCAATAGGACATTTGAATTTGGCGGTATCGTATCGCTTGTACGATTTCGGCTGGTTCTTTGTGTATTGTAGTTTATTCTTAAGTTAGGTTAAATATTAACTGTAATGTATAAATATCTACATCAGCTCTAGATGTATTATGAAACCAAGTTTTGGGTTATAATTATTATGAGCCGGCAGCCATATGTAATTTCGCAAGCGATCGGACGCCGGCCCTTTAGTCTCTCAATCAACACCATACAGCCAACATCTCCTCCCCCGGCTCTGACTCAACCCACAGTTCACCATGTGCTACAAATATTAATCTATAACAATAATAACAACAGTCCTACATCACCAGTCCTCACTCCTCTAAGCTAAGTTCATTGTATCGATATTGTATTATGTGAACATTCCTACATGTCATGCAATTGAATTAGCCGTGTGTGGGGGACTGGATTACACCCATCGAATACCTCGTTGGTAATTATATTATAACTATTTGTTGGGTTATTTCATGTACCAGTGATATACAATTTAACCTCTTTATCTAAATTCCCGACAGTGTCCTTACTTTCCTGGCGAGCGATAACGAGCCTGTAATTTAGGAGGAATCGGCCTGCGGCCAGGACATTTCCTATCGAAAAATGTACACATTTATCTTGAAGGAGGGTCTTGGAGGTATTTTTGTTAAGATTGATGGAGGTCTAGGGAGCAAACTAAAAACCTGCTCTTAATGGTCGGGTCATGGCTGCACAGTCATGGTTGATAGTCAGAACAAACTTAACCCATTGAGGATCATGACGCATTTTGACAGTTTATGTTTGCTATCATTAGACGATTGTATTCAGCTTAGGGTGAACTTGTGGGAGCTACGGAGTGAATCAAGATAGTGCTTTACCCCTATGGTTCCTAACTATCCTACATAAATTGCACAAAATCATCTAATGATAACCAAAATAAAATATAAAAATGCGTATTAGATCCTCGAGGGGTCAATCCACTTCGACTGTGGAATTTTCTGTTATTAACTTAAACCCATTCAGTACAGGTGCCGTACTTTTAACCTTATTCTGGTCACTATCATACACATTTATTCAGTTACGGCCTCGAGCAATTAACAGGCTTCGAACTATCTCACTTAACCCTTTTTACTACCCTAGATCCTTTTTAAACTGCACATATTCATCTAAATATACGGTAACTAGAATACAACTAAAAAGACGTGGCCGGTACAGAAGGGGTACTATAATAGTCTGGTGAACACACCTTGTAAATGGGTGCCCGTAGAAGATTGGACCACGGGCAGTAGGCGGCAACTTCGTCAAACATTTATCACCTTCTGTACCGGCGACGTCTTTATCTTCTTATTTTAGCTATATTTAGACGATTTTGTGCAGTTTAAGAAGGATCTGTGATAGTAAAAAGGGTTAAGTGAGATAGTTCGAAGCCTGTTAATTGCTGGAGGCCGCCCTTATACTGTTAATTGCTGGAGGCCCTTCTTATACTGTTAATTGCTGGAGGCCCTTCTTATACTGTTAATTGCTGGAGGCCCTTCTTATACTGTTAATTGCTGGAGGCCCTTCTTATACTGTTAATTGCTGGAGGCCCTTCTTATACTGTTAATTGCTGGAGGCCCTTCTTATACTGTTAATTGCTGGAGGCCCTTCTTATACTGTTAATTGCTGGAGGCCCTTCTTATACTGTTAATTGCTGGAGGCCCTTCTTATACTGTTAATTGCTGGAGGCCCTTATACTGTTAATTGCTGGAGGCCCTTCTTATACTGTTAATTGCTGGAAGCCCTTCTTATACTGTTAATTGCTGGAGGCCCTTCTTATACTGTTAATTGCTGGAGGCCCTTCTTATACTGTTATTTGCTGGAGGCCCTTCTTATACTGTTAATTGCTGGAGGCCCTTCTTATACTGTTGTGACGCATGTCGAGTATGAGCATGCTGTACAGAACGCCCAGTCAGGCCCCACTCTCGCTAGGATCGTCAGGGCAGGAACTTTGGCTGTAGTCTGTGTAGAGTTTCCTAACTTAGTTTATGTGAGCCGTTGTACTATAAGTATTATAAATATGTATTTTGTTTTCATCTGAGTCAACGAGTTCTATTTTATATCATTAGTTATAAGTGTTGTGTGTGGGACTTATTTGTAATGATGAGAGGAGAGAGAGAGTTTACGTAACGGGGGCCAGTGAGTGCGCCATGCGGCAGGTAGGCCTAATTCCCTCCTCCCTCCTCCCTCCTCCCCCTCAGTGCGTGGGAAATCCTTTGTCGATCCCAGATTGAGAGAGAATATTACGTAATGATTGTCAGTGGGCGGTCCTTAGTAGTTTGCGATATGCTCACTAGAGGGCCGAGTATAAAAAGGGAAGTCTCGCCATATTTTATTCAGAACTCATTAGGCAGAGCGACTTCTCATATCCCTTGCAACTATATATATTCTTCCGACTGATGTGAACTTTCCCTACTCTCTGTACCGCCTACCTTCTTCTTTTCCCGAACCCTTTTTAACCTCAATGACCCCTTTGGTGCAGATTTAGTCAGCCAAAGTATTATCGCTTGAGTTCTCACGAGATATATGCCTATTAGATAGCCTATTTTGGAAGGGATAACTAGATTAGGATTGATTAATGTTTGTTGCACTCGTATATGCATTTCCCTGTGTATGATTATTCATGTTCCTGTTTTCTGCTGATCTAGGTGATGCTAGACTGGGATGAGGCTACTAGAGTTGTGATTCCCTATGCGTATTAGGTTTTGTTGAACCTGTACAATCGCAACGGAGACTTGGGAAGCCTAGGTGGTCTTTCTGACTGTGTAGCTTGGGAGTTTAGCGCTGTGTTGCGAGTGAGGGCTTTTGCCTCTGCCACCCAACACTGTGCTAACTCGTTTGCTTGACTTTGAGAGGATCGCCAGGAGAGAACCAGATACTAGTGATCTGGATCTCTCAAGAGAGCATCCCGTCAATTACCGTAATTTGGCCGCACAGTCTTAAGGACCTCGCTAGGCTACGAGCCGCTTGCTCAGCCTTTGTTTCCTAGCCTACTACATCCCAGCTAGACTTTGCTCGGTCAGCAGATACAGCATAGTATTGAAGCTTTCCTTATGTATGTTATTGTTTATGCACTATTGATTTCATGTGTGGCACGCATAGCTACTTTAGAGATTAGTGGCCCCCGAGCACAATCCTAGTAGGCTATTGCCAGTGCATTGTCGGAGTACTTCTTTTATATGTTTGCCATTTACTACTGTCTATTCTTATAATTCTTCTTATGTCAATTTAAAGCCTTTAATATTAGTTAATTGCCAGTGTGTTGCTTATTGAATTGCTGTTCAAAATCCGATACTTACTTCTTACGAGTATCCGAGAAGCATCTAACTTTATCAGAAGATTCCTTGCTCGATGCTCGAGGACTATTGTTTAACGTAACGTAATAGTGCCGATCCGAAGTAGAGGGTGGAGGACTTCTTAAGTTCTTAGTCAAGGGTGGATTACTTCGGCTTCGGCCAACACTATTCTTTGGTGTTGTTGTATTTACTTCTTTGTTTGATTGTTGACCAGACTAGATAACTCCCGTCTCTTTATTAGTCTGTTGTGAAACGCTAGTACCGAGTTCTTGTATACCCCGTTATAGCAGATAGAACTCTGGAGGGTATTGGTGTTTTTTGTTCGGCTGGCAGTACTCTGGGGTTGGGATCGTGTGTTTCCGTTGTGGCAGCGAGCCATACTCGAGTCCTGTTTGAGAGCCCTAGTGTACCCGAGTGCCCGGTCGTAACAAATGGCGACCTTGCTTAGGATTTTGTGAACAGTATAAATTTGTGCAGAGTTGTACAACATTTGTTTGTTTGTACTTTAGCGTGCATATTGAAGAATATTTTTTTTGTAGGGAAATTAGTAGAGCATTTAAGAGACTCCAGTTAATTTAGTAATTAGTGCTTGCATAAGGAAGTTTAACACTTTTGTCTCGAGAATTTTTTTGTGGACTTCAGTATGTCGTGCCCTAGCACTGACGAGGAGCGAGAGATGCCATTTGAAGAGGTGCCGTTAGTAATCAGTGAGGAGGATGCTAGAGTTTTTGTGAGTAAGCGGTACCACGTGACGGAGGAGAGGCTGACTGGGGTGGATATTTATGGCTTGCACCTGATAGCCAAGGTTTTGGGCCTATCCAATGTAATAGGGATGTCCAAGAGGAAGCTGATTTCCTGGGTGTTGCGTGGGCGACATGGGGTTTCGGAGGAGAGGGCGTTTGGGGGGGTTCCTCCCCAGATCCCCTCTCACTCGACTCCCACAGTGCCGTCCACTCAGTTGCCGGAGGTTAGCACTCTCCCACAGAGGGATGAGAATTGGCAGATTGGAGTGCCCTCGGGCGGTGCACATGGTGGTTCCCCAGTTTTTGCCCCCCCTCCTTCAGTAGTGGCAGCTCCCTCTTCCTGCCTGTCTCCAGATATGATATTTAGACTTGAGCTTGCTAAAATTGAGTCTAGGAAGCAGGAGAGGGAGATGGAGGCTGAGTCTAGGAAGCAGGAGAATGAGACCAGGAGGCAGGAGATTGAGGTTAGGAGGCACGAGGCTGAGCTTAGGTACGACTCCGAGAAATATTGTGCTCAAATAGATTTAGATAAGACTCGTGCAGAGTCGACAGGGACTCGGATGGGCTGTGAGGGTCAAGTAAGAGAACAGTCCTTGTCCCACTTAGTCAAATTGGTGCCGGCATTTAGTGAAACTGAAGTCACAGAATTTTTTAATCGTTTTGAGAAGAAGTGTAGGGAGCATAATTGGCCTGAAGAGAAGTGGGCAGCTCTAGTCTCCTCAAGACTTACGGGTAAGGGTCTGAAGGCTTATGATGCACTACCTTTAGAGTCTTGCATTGACTACCCAGAATTGAAGAGAGCTGTCCTACGGGCATACGAGTTGCAACCAGAAACATATCGATTGAAGTTTCGGGGTGTTACAAAGACTAGGGAGGCGACCTTTCTTGAACATGCCCGGGACTTAAAAGATGCACTTACAAACTGGACACGTTCTGAGAAAGCTGAGACGGCCGAACAGTTGACTGAGCTGTTTCTGCTCGAGCAGTTTTATAAGTGTACAGGTGCAGAAATGACTTTAACTATTAAAGAAAACAACCCAAAAACTCTACAGGAGGCAGCTGAGATGGCTGACCTCCGGCTATCGCTAATTCGTGGGTGCGGGTCTGCCCAGCGTAGTGAGGCAGGTAACAAGGGGCGTGACGCCCCACCCCCCCGAGTTAGTGATATACATTATGCAAACAAGTACAAGAGTCATGATACCAAGACTGACCACAAGACTAGCGCCGTCCCATTTAAGAAGGGGCCGGGCCCTTCCCAGTACCAAGGGAAGCCCAGAGGGGAGTTGGAGTGTTATCATTGTCATGAAAAGGGGCACTTTGCAAGAGTCTGTCCTAGCAAACCACCTACAGCAGCTGTGTCTTTGGCCTGCAACATTGGTGTGTCTCCGAAGTCTTCTGAGTTTGCCCGGGGCAGTTCGTCAGAGGCTGAGGCACAGCCAATGCAGAAGCACCTGGGAGGCTCGAACCCTGCTCAGGATGCTTTTTGCGACCATAGAGGGCGGGGTTGCGTGATGTGGGCGGGGCGCAAGCATGGAGTAGAGGTCTTGCGTGATACAGGTGCTTCCCAGACTCTGATGAATAACTTGACTGGCTACCCTATAAATGCGGCTCGGGTGGTAGTGGTGCAGGGTATTAATGCAACTCGGTCATACCCGCTGGTGCGGTTGGAGTTGGAGGTGGATGGTGTGGCACGTGAATTGGATGTCGGGATTGTGGAGAAACTGCCAGTGGAGGGCGTCGACCTTCTTCTCGGCAACGACTTTGCAATGCCCGCTTCTGAGGTTCTACCCTTAGTCGTTGCCGAGAGGACGGCCGACGTGAGTGGGGAAGAGCAAGAGTGGGTCGAGCGGTGCCAGACACAACCCATGGCGTGTGTTGTCACCCG
The DNA here is from genome assembly GCA_037953745.1 of Lithodes maja. NCBI lineage: Eukaryota > Metazoa > Arthropoda > Malacostraca > Decapoda > Lithodidae > Lithodes > Lithodes maja. The sequence goes on along the minus strand of JBAKBP010026501.1, from coordinate 11,929 downwards.
AGCTCGGGCAGATAAAGTGTCACAGCCTAGTCCTCCGTCTTCAGACCAGCAGAGGAACGATCAACAGGAGGAGGCTAAAGCTGGAGTTGGTTTTAAGAGTTTTGACTCGGCGGCTCTCCTGGGTGATTCAGTATTGGCACCTATGTTGGAGTCTGGAGAGGCCCCAGGACCTGTCACAGCTAGTGAGGAGGTAGGGCAGGAAGAGACTCCGAGGCAGCAACGTTACACACGGAGAGAAAAAAGGGTTGCTCAGTTTGATATTGGGGGAGGACTTGGGTTGCTTCGGAAGCATCTAGACAGGTTGGTTCCCTCAGATATTTGTAAGCTGCAGTTGGAGGATCCGGAAGTTCAGAAGTGTGGTAATGGTGTTGTCGAGATTAAACACGAGGACGGGGAAGCATGTCATGTGAACCTGTTGGAGGAGTTTGTGAGGCAACCACCTGAGCAGCCTACTGTCCCTGCGTTGGTCTGCCGCGGCCAAGGTGGAGAAGGAGAGGGGGGCAGTAGGGCACAGGTGGAGGAGAGTAGGGATTGTCATGTCTCGGCGGAGCAGTGGGCGGGGGACACGAGTCTGGTGGCTGTGGAAGCGCTAGAGCACTTGCCTGAGCAGCAGTGTGCAGCACTCCAGCACCAGCTCGGTTCATACCCCACTGGTCGTGCCGAGCCCCTGAGTCTCACAACTCGGGCGGTGCGAGATGTTCCGCGGGCAGGTCACGTGAATGTTGAAAGACCGTTAGCCTCGTTGTTTCGGTGGTTCAAGGTGGGCGACGAGGCTTTGGCATGGTTGCCAGGTCAGGGTCGACCCATGGCTGCCAAGGGTGGTGGTCAAAAGAAGGACATTGCACAGATTGGTGAGGTTGGCTGTGGAGTGGATGTGCCCGGTCGTCACATAGCCTCCCAATGCTGCTCTAGTCTAATGCAACAGCCCTACCATAGACCGACTGTATCTGGCCATGTCTCTAAAAGCGGTGATGCTGAGCAGGCAGATGTCGTCACAAGGAATGCGGGGGTGCGCATGTACGGTATCGGCGGGGAAGCCTTAGCAATAATGAACTATGGGAGTGACTGCACAGGTGGTACTGATTGTCCCTCTCATGACCTGGCTGTTCTAGGGACGAAGGTGGAGAAGGAGGGAGACTACAGGTTAGAAGCTGCGGTCTCGGCTGGGTTGTGGGAGGGCACTAGGCATGTTGTTCGTGGAGACAGTGCAAGGCAGTTGTTTACTAGGCTATGGCAGTACTTTCGCATGTTTGTTGTTTCTCCAGGCCTGATGTACGGGGTAGAATCCGACATGCAGGCTGGAGATAGTGCAAGGCTCAGTTTAATTCCCTACCGTATAAATCCTGCTCGACAGCCTGTGGTGCAAGCAGAGCTGGATTACGTGTGGACGAAGGGTCTGAGGGATAAGGAATGTCGTGAGTGGTCGTTGCCTGTAACTTTGTCCGAGCGTGCTAAAGAGGTATGTGGTTTTGTTGTGGACGGGAGTACCTACCAGTGCAATGTTATGCCTGACGGACTTAAGAATGCACTAGCAACGTTTCAGAACCTGATGAATGAAAGTGAAAAGGACGATGATGCGCTGGGGCATTTCGAGGTCTATGTTCCAGCCTATGGTCCGGTCGTTGTAGTTTACCCAGATCATCACCCTCTCAAGTTCTTGGACCAGTTTCACAATCGGAATATGAGGCTGACCAGGTGGTCACTAAGGTTATTGGTATATAACCTGGACATACGCCATATTGCCGGTTGTGATAACGTGGTTGCAGATGGTCGTTCAAGGGTATATGATCCTGGGTAGATTGACACACGGGTAGCCTCCTGCTTTAGTTTGAATAGTATTTTGCGCTTGGTGCTTGTTGGCTCGCGATTGTAGCCCAGCGTATTGGGTCGTAAAGCAGGAATTGAGCGTTTGGTATAGAAGAAAAATAGGCTGCCCTTATAGTGCAGCCGGGAAAAACATATTAAAATATAAAAATCATAAAAAAACTCTTTCTTTTTGATATAGATAATTGTATAAGTTTGTCATAGCCTATTGAGTTTGAGTAGTCCACGAACTATCAAACGGCTGAGCTGCTGTAAGCTCGCTCTGGGAGCATGATATTGTGTCTTTTGCTATTGTTGGGAGGAGTTATAAAATGTGATTTTTTTTTTTATAAGATGTATTTTAGTGATAAACTCAGCTTTGTTTTAGTGCCATGCGGTCGCTGGGTGTGAGGGGCTTGATGGGGTTCTGTGTGTCAGATTTTAGCTCAGGGTTGAGCAAGTAAAATCTTGGGGGAGGTGTGACGCATGTCGAGTATGAGCATGCTGTACAGAACGCCCAGTCAGGCCCCACTCTCGCTAGGATCGTCAGGGCAGGAACTTTGGCTGTAGTCTGTGTAGAGTTTCCTAACTTAGTTTATGTGAGCCGTTGTACTATAAGTATTATAAATATGTATTTTGTTTTCATCTGAGTCAACGAGTTCTATTTTATATCATTAGTTATAAGTGTTGTGTGTGGGACTTATTTGTAATGATGAGAGGAGAGAGAGAGTTTACGTAACGGGGGCCAGTGAGTGCGCCATGCGGCAGGTAGGCCTAATTCCCTCCTCCCTCCTCCCCCTCAGTGCGTGGGAAATCCTTTGTCGATCCCAGATTGAGAGAGAATATTACGTAATGATTGTCAGTGGGCGGTCCTTAGTAGTTTGCGATATGCTCACTAGAGGGCCGAGTATAAAAAGGGAAGTCTCGCCATATTTTATTCAGAACTCATTAGGCAGAGCGACTTCTCATATCCCTTGCAACTATATATATTCTTCCGACTGATGTGAACTTTCCCTACTCTCTGTACCGCCTACCTTCTTCTTTTCCCGAACCCTTTTTAACCTCAATGACCCCTTTGGTGCAGATTTAGTCAGCCAAAGTATTATCGCTTGAGTTCTCACGAGATATATGCCTATTAGATAGCCTATTTTGGAAGGGATAACTAGATTAGGATTGATTAATGTTTGTTGCACTCGTATATGCATTTCCCTGTGTATGATTATTCATGTTCCTGTTTTCTGCTGATCTAGGTGATGCTAGACTGGGATGAGGCTACTAGAGTTGTGATTCCCTATGCGTATTAGGTTTTGTTGAACCTGTACAATCGCAACGGAGACTTGGGAAGCCTAGGTGGTCTTTCTGACTGTGTAGCTTGGGAGTTTAGCGCTGTGTTGCGAGTGAGGGCTTTTGCCTCTGCCACCCAACACTGTGCTAACTCGTTTGCTTGACTTTGAGAGGATCGCCAGGAGAGAACCAGATACTAGTGATCTGGATCTCTCAAGAGAGCATCCCGTCAATTACCGTAATTTGGCCGCACAGTCTTAAGGACCTCGCTAGGCTACGAGCCGCTTGCTCAGCCTTTGTTTCCTAGCCTACTACATCCCAGCTAGACTTTGCTCGGTCAGCAGATACAGCATAGTATTGAAGCTTTCCTTATGTATGTTATTGTTTATGCACTATTGATTTCATGTGTGGCACGCATAGCTACTTTAGAGATTAGTGGCCCCCGAGCACAATCCTAGTAGGCTATTGCCAGTGCATTGTCGGAGTACTTCTTTTATATGTTTGCCATTTACTACTGTCTATTCTTATAATTCTTCTTATGTCAATTTAAAGCCTTTAATATTAGTTAATTGCCAGTGTGTTGCTTATTGAATTGCTGTTCAAAATCCGATACTTACTTCTTACGAGTATCCGAGAAGCATCTAACTTTATCAGAAGATTCCTTGCTCGATGCTCGAGGACTATTGTTTAACGTAACGTAATAGTGCCGATCCGAAGTAGAGGGTGGAGGACTTCTTAAGTTCTTAGTCAAGGGTGGATTACTTCGGCTTCGGCCAACACTATTCTTTGGTGTTGTTGTATTTACTTCTTTGTTTGATTGTTGACCAGACTAGATAACTCCCGTCTCTTTATTAGTCTGTTGTGAAACGCTAGTACCGAGTTCTTGTATACCCCGTTATAGCAGATAGAACTCTGGAGGGTATTGGTGTTTTTTGTTCGGCTGGCAGTACTCTGGGGTTGGGATCGTGTGTTTCCGTTGTGGCAGCGAGCCATACTCGAGTCCTGTTTGAGAGCCCTAGTGTACCCGAGTGCCCGGTCGTAACACTGTTAATTGCTGGAGGCCCTTCTTATACTGTTAATTGCTGGAGGCCCTTCTTATACTGTTAATTGCTGGAGGCCCTTCTTATACTGTTAATTGCTGGAGGCCCTTCTTATACTGTTAATTGCTGGAGGCCCTTCTTATACTGTTAATTGCTGGAGGCCCTTCTTATACTGTTAATTGCTGGAGGCCCTTCTTATACTGTTAATTGCTGGAGGCCCTTCTTATACTGTTAACTGCTGGAGGCCCTTCTTATACTGTTAATTGCTGGAGGCCCTTCTTATACTGTTAATTGCTGGAGGCCCTTCTTATACTGTTAATTGCTGGAGGCCCTTCTTATACTGTTAATTGCTGGAGGCCCTTCTTATACTGTTAATTGCTGGAGGCCCTTCTTATACTGTTAATTGCTGGAGGCCCTTCTTATACTGAATAAAATCGTCAAATAGTAGCTAAAATAAATTTAAAAGGAGGACACCGGTACTGAAAAGTTTAATCATCAGATTAGCAGCAAAACTCCAAATTCATCTCCTATTGATACTTGTCACTTTATTGAACAATCCAGTCGTCAATAAGTATATACAGTATAACAAATCGGGTTAAATTAAGTCACATCTCATAAATCAACACACAATTCAATATACTTTAACCCTTTGAAGATTATGACGCATGTTGACAGTTTATTCTGGTTATCATTATACTTCCTTATGCCCTTCTTAATCTAAAAAAAAAACAAAAAATTCTACTATTCGACAGAAAACAGAACAGGAATGCGTGATCGGATCTTGAAAGGGTTCAAGGGTATACAACATTCTTCACATGTGTCTAATAATAATAATAATAATAATACGACCTTAAAGTCTGTGTCCGTACTGCTGGCCGTTTTTGTATTTGTTATTATTGTACACTCGGATGTCATAGTCTCTAGCCCACTCTTAAATGTTCATCAACTTCACCTCTTTTCAATAATGTTAGTACAGTATACTGTATATATGAAAACGAATTTACGAACAATATTGTCTATACATCAACTACGTCAAAATTATATATACTATTGATTGAAAAGAAGGACTTTCCAAAAATCAATCCAGATAGTCATATTTGCATAAATAAAAAAACATAATGGGTCCACGAATTCTTATGAGTGGCCTAGAGACTATAGCATCCGAGTGTACCGTAGCTGGAATGGACTATTAAAAAATGGACCTCCAGCAAATAACAGGTATCGAACTATCGCACTTAATCCTTTTTACTACCACAGATGTCACTTAAACTGCACACAATCATATAAATATATCTATAATACAATTAAGAATACGTCGCCGGTACAGAAGGAGTTAAGAATGCGGCCGTAAAGTCTATGGCCGTAATGGAGGATTTCTTATTGTTTATTTATTTTTATTTTTTAGGGTAGCAGGAGTGGACTATTATATTATTAGGCCGTATAGTGGTGCCCAGACGTAAGAGACACCTATCATTACCTCCACACTCGCTTCACCAATACCCTCATCACCGGCGACTGCAGACAACCTAATGTCAGGAATTGGGGCCAGTACATAGCTCTCCAAAAGGGGTATTCACACGATCATCAATTTCCCGGCAACTCTCTTCGGCAACACTGATCTAGGAGCTCGTAAATCATAGTTGCTTAAGGAACCAGACATCTAAAATAATCTACCTTCAATATTGTTGCCGAGATCATAGCAAAATTGTAATGAAATTTGTCCGAATTAAGGCGTCAAACAAAATTGGCTAAGAACATCGCTCGTGTGACACTTCTTTTGTAAGCTGTATCTTTTCCTTTAGCCTTGTAATTGTCTGTCATGTCTCCGTATTTTTTCCTGTCTTACTCTCTCGTTTTTTCTTGTCTCGTGATAGGTGGTGGGTGCTGCTACTAGTGAGTCTTTTGTGTGTGGAAAGGCAGATTCACACGAGGCTTTAATTCCGCAACTTTCGATCTGATCCTTCATTTTTGGCAACATTCATGGATTAGGCCTATTATGCACTGGGATCAACGACGACAATGAGAAGAATATTTAAGGGATGATAGGTCGTTTTTCTGGCCCTCCTTCTTCCTCATGTTTACCCCATTATTGTTCAGATTATAAGACGTTCTACCCATTATTTTGACGATTTTAAGACTTTTCGACCCATTTCTTTGTCGTGCTATTTAGGTGTCGATTTTGTCCTGGTGAGCGATAGCAAGCCTGTAATTTAAGAGGAATCGGCCTTCGGCCCAGACATTTTTCTACCGGACAAAATTGTACAAATTTATCTTGCAAGAGGGTCTTGAGAGTGTGTGTTTTTTAAGCTTGATAAAAGTCTAGCGAGGAAACTAAACAGTAAATTAATATATATATATATATATATATATATATATATATATATATATATACAGTATATATATATATATATATATATATATATATATATATATACAGTATATATATATATATATATATATATATATATATATATATATAATTATATAAATATACAGACCCCCAAAATTAACCACTGTCCCCTTAAAGCATAGTATTCTCGAAAATATATAATTCACAATCAGCCAGGCCAGAATTGCCGATAACAATGAGGCGCTCGTATAAATCCGTCTCTCGGCAGACATTGCTTTCGGGCCATTGTTGACGAAGAACAGTATACCGTCTGTTATGTTTCCAAGTCCGGAAAAAAAAAATAGACAAATAAATATAATAAAAATAATCTGAATCAAACGTGGTTAGGCTGTTTTTCTCAGTAGCGATTTTATTATTATACCAAGAAAAAAAATAAGGAATGGGGGGGGGGGGGAATTGGTACGTAAATGAACGTGTAGGTTGATGTTGGACTTGTTGTGGATGTGTCGTGGACGTGTAGGTTGATGTTGGACTTGTTGTGGATGTGTCGTGGACGTGTAGGTTGATGTTGGACTTGTTGTGGATGTGTCGTGGACGTGTAGGTTGATGTTGGACTTGTTGTGGATGTGTCGTGGACGTGTAGGTTGATGTTGGACTTGTTGTGGATGTGTCGTGGACGTGTAGGTTGATGTTGGACTTGTTGTGGATGTGTCGTGGACGTGTAGGTTGATGTTGGACTTGTTGTGGATGTGTCGTGGACGTGTAGGTTGATGTTGGACTTGTTGTGGATGTGTCGTGGACGTGTAGGTTGATGTTGGACTTGTGGATGTGTCGTGGACGTGTAGGTTGATGTTGGACTTGTTGTGGATGTGTCGTGGACGTGTAGGTTGATGTTGGACTTGTTGTGGATGTGTCGTGGACGTGTAGGTTGATGTTGGACTTGTTGTGGATGTGTCGTGGACGTGTAGGTTGATGTTGGACTTGTTGTGGATGTGTCGTGGACGTGTTTGTCGTAGAAGATGAGTTTCGTATCAATCTCGGGGACACATGCTAGTTCATCCGAGAGTTGAGTCGTCAACGACAGATGATTTGTATTCCTGCTTATTAACCCTTTCAGTATTATGACTATGACTATGTTCACTATATTTTGGTCAAAATTAGACAATGTCACTGCTTTTTAAGACTCTTTAAGTATCAGAGTTATATCTATACCAATTAACCTTCTCACTTCCACAACAATTTCCTGAATATACTAAAATCGACTAATAATAGCCTCAACATAAGGACACAAAATTGCAATATATTTCTGAAAATATTAAACCCGAAATGTTTGAAGTGTCTGAAATATTTATTAAGTGAAGACATAGATTATGTCTAGATATCAATGACCGGTTTATATATCAATCTACGACTGACAACTGTTCGGAACAAATCTTAACATACTAAGCACTGAACATCATTAGAGATAAAGCATATTTTCATTCAATTATTTTTTAGGTAGCTTTGCCTTTGTCTCATACACATACAAAAATATCAATTATGTCTATGTTGAATTTATTTGAAATTACCTTGAACTAATGCCTCACAAGGACATACCATCCCTGTGACTTATTTACTTGTGGTACTGAATTAAAGGGGTGTCACATGAGAGCTTTTATCCTCAATGTTCAATGGCCACAATTAAGCTGGTGTCACACGAGCGCTTTTTCCGGCAATTTTTGATAAGCAACTTTTGTCTCGTGCTATTTTGAGGCTATTTGACATTGGCATCAGAAACTAGACTGAAGACATATTATGCTAAGTGGGTGAATTATAATATAACTTAGATGTTACTGCTGCCAGACAACAATTGTTCGTTAACCCTTTGAAGCTCTGACGCGTTTTAGTAGTTTATTTTGGCTATCATTAGACGATTGTGTGCATCTTAGGAAGTATCTGTGGATATTAAAAGGGTAAATACTATCTCAATCAACCCTTTGACTTCCATATACCGTTACTAATCTGAATAAAATCGTCTAATAGTAGCCAGAAACAGAACAGAAACGCGTATTGGAGCTTGAAAGGGTTAAAAGTGATGGAAAAATCGTTCGTGTGACCACCTTTCTTCCAGTAATATTTCTGGGAACATTTGCATTGATATCGGAAACGAGACTGAAGAGGGAATACTATAGGTGACATAATTCTTATAAATGTTTAATGCATAAGGTGCAAGATCTGAGTTGCCAATACAAAATGATGGAAATAACCCGCTCTTGTGACACCGGCTTTACTCCAATAACCCTTCCTGTACCGGCAACGTCTTTTGTATTTTATTTCAGCTGCATATAGAAGATTTTATTAAGCTTGGGAAGGATATAAGGTAGATAAAAGGATTAATTGAGATAGTTTTCGCCTTTTTTTATTGGTAGACGTTCTTCCTAAGCTTAATATAATCGTCAAATATTTGCCAGAATATGATGCAAATGTATTATTCCCCAGCTCATGGTAAATTGCCATGTTACTATCTTTGTTACCAAGCTGTTACGTATATGTTGTAGCCAAATATTTTGTTAATTATAAAGACGCGGCATTAATACGACGCAGACATATAGTAAATTGATATTTGTCCATCCATTAAATGACTTTAAAACCGATTAAGTATCGAAATATCAGTTGTTAAGGGGAGATGGGTCGTTTTGCTGGTCCCCCTTCTTCCTCATGCTTAGCCCCATTACTTTTCAGATTTTAAGACTTTCGCCCCAATAGTTTCTTGTTTTTAAACCTTTCGTCCCATTTCTATATCAATATCGAGACCTTTCGTGCCACTAAGATGTCGATTTTTTCATGGCGAGCGATAGCGAGCCTATAATTTTAATAACTCCTAAACCGACATTATGTTATCTAATATATATATATATATATATATATATATATATATATATATATATACATATATATATATATATATAGGATTGTAATCTAGTTTTTCGTGGGACCATGGCGCTTAGGTATGGTAGTAAATTAATGGTATAGTGAATGTAGTAGTGCGTGAGTGTATGGTAGACAGGGAAGGGAGGGAGGGGAGGGGGGGTATATAGGCAGGGACGAGCTCCGAGACTCATTCATCACCAGTTCTGCCAGGAGTCTAGTCATTCATCACCCAAGCCATCATTATCAACGCTACACCTCTCCATCATCACCGTCCTCACCACCACCATCCTCACTACCACCACCACCATCCTCACTACCACCACCATCATCATCACCACAACCATCATCACTACCACCACCACCATCCTCACTACCACCACCATCATCATCACCACAACCATCATCATCACCACAACCACCATTACCACCACCACCATCCTCACTACCACCATCATCATCCTCACTACCACCACCATCATCCTCACCACCACCACCACCATCCTCACTACCACCATCATCATCCTCAGTACCACCACCACCACCATCATTCTCACCACCACCACCACCATCCTCACTACCACCACCACCACCATCCTCACTACCACCACCACCACCATCCTCACTACCACCACCACCACCATCCTCACTACCACCACCACCACCATCCTCACTACCACCACCACCATCATCCTCACTACCACCACCATCCTCATTACCACCACCATCATCATCACCACAACCACCATCACCACCATCCTCACCACCACCATCCTCACCACCACCATCCTCACTACCACCACCATCCTCATTACCACCACCATCATCATCACCACAACCACCATCACCACCACCACCATCCTCACCACCACCATCCTCACTACCACCACCATCATCCTCACTACCACCACCACCACCATCATCCTCACCACCACCACCACCATCATCCTCACCACCACCACCATCCTCAATACCACCACCACCACCACCATCCTCATTACCACCACCACCATCACCATCCTCATTACCACCACCACCATCACCATCCTCATTACCACCACCACCATCACCATCCTCATTACCACCACCACCATCACCATCCTCATTACCACACAACCACCACCACCACCACCACCACCATCCTCAATACCACCACCACCATCCTCATTACCACCACCACCATCCTCATTACCACCACCACCATCACCATCCTCATTACCACAACACCACCACCACCACCATCCTCATTACCACCACCACCATCCTCACTACACCACCACCACCATACTCATTACCCCCACCACCATCCTCATTACCACCACCACCATCACCATCCTCATTACCACCACCAACATCCTCATTACCACCACCATTACCACCATCCTCATTACCACCACCACCATCACCATTCTCATTACCACCACCAACATCCTCATTACCACACCACAACCACCATCCTCATTACCACCACCATCCTCATTACCACCACCACCATCCTTATTACCACCACCAACATCCTCATTACCACCACCATCACCACCATCCTCATTACCACCACCACCATCCTCATTACCACCACCACCATCCTCATTACCACCACCACCATCCTCATTACCACAACACCACCACCATCCTCATTACCACCACCATAACCATCACCACCATCCTCATTACAACCACCACCACCACCATCCTCATTACCACAACAACACCACCATCCTCATTACCACCACCATCACCATCCTCATTACCACCACCAACATCCTCATTACCACCACCATCACCACCATCCTCATTACCACCACCACCATCACCATCCTCATTACCACCACCACCATCCTCATTACCACCACCACCACCACCATCCTCATTACCACAACACCACCACCATCCTCATTACCACCACCATCACCACCACAACCATCCTCATTACAATCACCACCACCACCACCATCCTCATTACCACAACATCACCACCATCCTCATTACCACCACCACCACCATCCTCATTACCACAACACCACCACCATCCTCATTACCATCACCATAACCATCCTCATTACCACAACACCACCACCATCCTCATTACCACCACCACAACCATCACCACCATCCTCATTACAACCACCATCACCACCATCCCCATTACCACCACCACCATCCTCATTACCACAACACCACCACTACAACCATCACCACCATCCTCATTACAACCACAACCACCACCATCCTCATTACCACCACCACCATCCTCATTACCACAACACCACCACCACAACCATCACCACCATCCTCATTACAACCACCACCACCACCATCCTCATTACCACCACCACCATCCTCATTACCACCACCCTCATTACCACCACCACCATCCTCATTACCACAACACCACCACCATCCTCATTACCACCACCACATCCTCATTACCACAACACCACCATCCTCATTACCACCACCACCATCCTCATTACCACCACCACCATCCTCATTACCACCACCACCATCCTCATTACCACCACCACCATCCTCATTACCACAACAC
>JBAKBP010026500.1:0-31588 GCA_037953745.1 Lithodes maja | reverse complement strand
GTCTTATCAGCTCTACTCTCTCTCTCTCTCTCTCTCTCACACACAGACACAGCCAGACAAACACACACACACACACACACACACACACACACACACACACACACACACACACACACACACACATACACACACACACACACACACACACACACACACACACACACACACACACACACACACACACATACACCGAGGGACATGAACTAAATAATACTATAATAAGATGGGTAACGCTGTGCTATTTAGAATTACCTTGTGTTACCTTAACAAATATACCAGTAGCCTATGTCAGTGTATGCAAACTTAGGTACTACTATACCTATTATTGTGTTCTCCTCTCCATACAGTTTTTACGAGCATTTTCGATTCTACTTTATGGAGGCTTTTTGTTCATTTCCTAAATTTTTTCTTCTTAATTTCCAATGGGAGTGAATGTGGGGACAGAGTGTTACGACCGGGCACTCGGGTACACTAGGGCTCTTACACAGGACTCGAGTATGGCTCGCTGCCACAACGGAAACACACGATCCCAACCCCAGAGTACTGCCAGCCGAACAAAAACGCCACTACCCTCCAGAGTTCTATCTGCTATAACGGGGTATACAAGAACTCGGTACTAGCGTTTCACACAACAGACTAATAACAAGACGGGAGTTATCTAGTCTGGTCAACAATCAAACAAAGAAGAAAGTACTACAACACTAAAGAATAGTGTTGGCCGAAGCCGAAGTAATCCACCCTTGAACTAAGAACTTAAGAAGTCCTCCACCCTCTACTTCGGATCGGCACTATTACGTTACGTTAAACAATAGTCCTCGAGCATCAAGCAAGGAATCTTCTGATAAGTTAGATGCTTCTCGAATACTCATAAGAAGTAAGTATCGGATTTTGAACAGCAATTTAATGAATAACTCACTGGTAATTAAAGGCTTTAAATTGACATAAGAAGAATTATAAGAATAAGCAATAGGATATGGCAAACATTAAGAAGAAGTACTCCGACAATGCACTGGCAATAGCCTACTAAGATTGTGCTCGTGGGCCACTAATCTCTGAAGTAGCTAAGCGTGCCACACATGAAATCAATAGTGCTTAAACAATAATATACATAAGGAGAAGCTTCAATACTATGCTGTATCTGCTGGTCGAGCAAAGTCTAGCTGGGATATCTAAGGTTAAGAGACAATGGCTGAGCAAGCGGCTCGTAGCCTAGCGAGGTCCTTAAGACTGTGCGGCCAAATTACGGTAATTGACGGGATGCTCTCTTGAGAGATCCAGATCACTAGTATCTGGTTCTCTCCTGGCGATCCTCTCAAAGTCAAGCAAATGAGATAGCACAGTGTTGGGTGGCACAGGCAAAAGCCCTCACTCGCAACACAGTGCTAAACTCCCACGGTACACAATCAAAAAGACCCCCTAGGCTTCCCACGTCTCCGTTGCAATTGTGCTGGTTCAACCAACCTAGCACTCATAGGAAATCACAACTCGAGGAACCCTATCCCAGTCTAGCATTACCTAAACCAGCAGAAAACAGGAACATGAATAATAGTACACAGGGAAATGCATATACGAGTGCAACAAACATCAATCAATCCTATCCTAGTTAACCCTTCCAAAAATAGGCTATCTAACAGGCACTTATCTCGTGAGAACTCAAGCGATAATACTTTGGCTGACTAAATCTGCACCAAAGGGGTCATGTAGGTTAAACAGGGACGAGAAGGGAAGAAGATAGGCTGTTCAGAGAGTAGAGAAAGTTCACATCAGTCGGAAGAATATGGATAGTTGCAAGGGATATGAGAGGTCGCTTTGCCTGATGAGTTCTGAAGAAAATGCGGCGGGACCTCCCTTTTTATACTCGGCCCTTTAGTGAGCATAACGCCAACTACTAAGGACCGCCCACTGGCAATCATGACGTCATATTCTCTCTCAATCTGGGATCGACAAAGAACTTCCCACGCGCTGAAAGGGAGGAAGGGAGGAAGGAGGAGGGAATTAGGCCTACCGGCCCGCGTGGCGCACTCACTGACCCCCCGCCACGTAATATCTCTCTCTCTCTCCTCTCATCATTACATACAAGTCCCACACACAATACTTATATCTAATGATATAAAATAGAACTCGTTGACTTAGAAGAAAACAAAATACATAATGATAATACTTATAGTACAACGGTTCACATAAACTGAGTTAGGAAACTCTACACAGACTACAGCCAAAGTTCCTGCCCTGACGATCCTAGCGAGAGTGGGGCCTGACTGGGCGTTCTGTACAGCATGCTCATACTCGACATGCGTCACACCTCCCCCAAGATTTTACTTGCTCAACCCTGAGCTAAAATCTGATATACAGAACCCCATCAAACCCCCCACACCCAGCGACCGCATGGCACTAAAACAACGCTGAGTTTATCACTAAAACACATCTTATATAAAAAAAAAATTCACATTTCGTAACTCCTCCCAACAATAGTAAAAGACATAATATCATGCTCCCAGAGCGAGCTTACAGCAGCTCAGCCGTTTGATAGTTCGTGGACTACTCAAACTTTATAGGCTATGACAAACTTATACAATTATCTTCATCAAAAAAGAAAGAGTTTTTATATGATTTTTATATTTTAATATGTTTTTTTCCGGCTGCACTATAAGGGCAGCCTATTTTCTTCTATACCAAACGCTCAACTCCTGCTTTACGACCCAATACGCTGGGCTACAACCGCGAGCCAACAAGCACCAAGCGCAAAATACTACTCAAACCAAAGCAGGAGGCTACCCGTGTGTCAATTTACCCAGGATCATATACCCCTGAACGACCACATGCAACCTCGTTGTCACAACCGGCAATATGGCTTATGTCCAGGTTATATACCAATAACCTTAGTGACCACCTGGTCAGCCTCATATTCCGATTGTGAAACTGGTCCAAGATCTCGAGAGGGTAATGATCTGGGTAAACTACACCGACCGGACCATAGGCTGGAACATAGATCTCGAAATGCCCCAGCGCATCATTGTCCTTTTCACTTTCATTCATCAGGCTCTGACACGTTGCTGGTGCATTCTTAAGTCCGTCAGGCACAACATTACACCGGTAAGTACTCCCGTCCACCACAAAACCACATACCTCTTTAGCACGCTCGGACAAAGGTACTTGCCAGTAACCTTTTACTAAATCAACTTTAGACAAAAACCGAGCATTACCAATTTTATCAACACTATCATCAACCCGAGGAAGAGGATATGGGTTAGTTGGAGTCAAACCGTTTAGCCTACGGAAATCAATACAGAAGCGTACCTTGCCATCTGGTTTAGGCTGCAGTGTTACGGGGGAAGTCCATTTAACGGTACCTTTCTCTATCGACCCTCTACCGAGCATATACTCCAACTCATCCCTCAGAGCGGGTAGTTTTATGGGGGGCACACGGTATGGGATTGACTTAAAGGGTAGATGGTGCCCCACGTCAACATCATGCATAGCCTGAGTAGTGAGGCCTGGATGTTCAGCGAATACAGTGGGGTATAAACCGAGCAACTGACGGATAGCTTCAAATTGCGGCTCAGGCAAATGGGCTATAGCCTCGTCAGCCCTTAGGCTCGAGTTCCCCGCCCACTGATCCGCTGAAACATGGTGATCCCAGCTATCCTCCTCTGAAGCTTGACTGTCCCCCTCTCCTTCTCCACCACGGCCGCAACAAGCCAACACAGGGACAGTGAGAGGCTCAGAGGGGCGCCTCACATACTCTTTTATCAGGTTCACGTGACATAACTGATTCTTCTTCCTCCTGTCTGGAGTGGCAACAAGGTAATCTAGGTCCGAAATTTTCTCCACAATTTTATAGGGTCCAGTATACTTCGCCGACAAGGGGTTACCCACCAAAGGCAACAAAATCAACACCTCCTGTCCCACAATGAACTCCCGGAGCTTCACTTTGCGATCATACCTGTCCTTCATTAAAGCTTGTGACCCTGTTAAATTCCGACCTGCCATCTCCAGACTCTTAAGCATGCGCTCACGGCTTTCAAACACATACTTCAACAAGGAACAAGGCGGCACAGTTCCTTCCCAAATTTCCCGCAGCATATTAAGGGGGCCCCTGACTCGGTGTCCAAAAATCAGCTCGTTTGGACTAAATCCCAGGCTCTCACCAGGCACTTCCCGAGCAGCAAACAGTACATACGGCAATCCAAGATCCCAATCTCTTCCGTTATCAGCACAATAACACCTGAGCATGCTTTTAAGGGTGGCATGCCACCGCTCAAGCACCCCTTGGCTCTCAGGGTGATACGCTGACGATACCACCGCCCGTATTCCATGCTGTTGCATTGTTTGCTTAAAGAGATTGGAGGTGAAATTGGACCCCTGATCAGACTGAATCTCCTCCGGGTACCCGTACCTTGAAAAGTACCACAACAAGTTACTGACTACCGTCTTAGCCATGCCGTTTTTCATGGGGTATGCATCGGGGTATCTAGTGGCAACATCCATGATGGTTAACAAAAATTTATTACCAGCCTTTGTAGGAGGGAGGGGACCAACCATGTCAACAACAATCTTACTAAAAGGTGGCCCAATTACAGGAATAGGGTGCAACGGAGCTTTAGGAATAACTTGGTTTGGTTTCCCGACCCGTTGACAAATAT
This sequence comes from Lithodes maja, assembly GCA_037953745.1. NCBI lineage: Eukaryota > Metazoa > Arthropoda > Malacostraca > Decapoda > Lithodidae > Lithodes > Lithodes maja. The sequence continues at coordinate 26,945 of JBAKBP010026500.1, read as the reverse complement.
CACATGAGTTTATCCAGGACTGCACATGAGACTTCATCCCCGGCCACCAAAACAACTTCCCCAAAGCCGCCACCGTTTTTCTTACCCCCAAATGTCCTGCCAGCGGTGTGTCATGCGCCAAACTCAGTAGGCTATCCCTGCACTCCCGCGGCACCATCAACTGGTCCACCACCCCGGACCCCATCTTCCAGCTACGGTTAGGGTCTTGAAAACGCCGATACAGGATGCCATCTAAATAAAAAAAATCTCCCGGCTGTGCATCACCGTCCTCGTCGAGCTCCACAGCTCCATTAGCACACGTTTGGAGCTCAGGGTCCTCCAGCTGCAACCGACGTATATCTGAGGGTGCCAAGCGATCTAACTGCTCCCGGAGCAATGCATGACCCTCCCCGATACTGAGCTGCTCCCTCTGTCTCTCTCGATGTTCATAACGTTGCTGTCGTGGAGACTCGTCATGCCCAGCCTCGTCACTCTCGATGACAGGCCCAGGGGCTACTCCAGAACTAAGTAATGGTGCTAATACTGAATCACCCAGGAGAGCCGCCGAGTCAAAACTCTTAAAACCAACTCCAGCTTTAGCCTCCTCCTGTTGATCGTTCCTCTGCTGGTCTGAAGACGGAGGACTAGGCTGTGACACTTTAGCTGCCCGAGCTCGGGTGACAGCACACGCCATGGGTTGTGCCTGGCACCGCTCGACCCACTCTCGCTCTTCCCTACTCACGTCGGCCGGCCTCTCGGCAACGACTAAGGGTAGAACCTCAGAAGCGGGCATTGCAAAGTCGTTGCCGAGAAGAAGGTCGACGCCCTCCACTGGCAGTTTCTCCACAATCCCAACATCCAATTCACGTGCCACACCATCCACCTCCAACTCCAACCGCACCAGCGGGTATGACCGAGTTGCATTAATACCCTGCACCACCACCACCCGAGCCGCATTTATAGGGTAGCCAGTCAAGTTTTTCATCAAAGTCTGGGAAGCACCTGTATCACGCAAGACCTCTACTCCATGCTTGCGCCCCGCCCACATCACGCAACCCCGTCCTCTATGGTCGCAAAAAACATCCTGAGCAGGGTTCGAGCCTCCCAGGTGCTTCTGCATTGGCTGTGCCTCAGCCTCTGACGAACTGCCCCGGGCAAACTCAGAAGGCTTCAGAGACACACCAATGTTGCAGGCCAAAGACACAGCTGCTGTAGGTGGTTTGCTAGGACAGACTCTTGCAAAGTGCCCCTTTTTATGACATTGATAACACTCTAACTCCCCTTTGGGCTTCCCTTGGTACTGGGAAGGGCCCGGCCCCTTCTTAAATGGGACGGTGCTAGTCTTGTGGTCAGTCTTGGTATCATAACTCTTGTACTTGTTTGCATAAGATATATTACTAACTCGGGGGGGTGGGGCGTCACGCCCCTTGTTACCTGCCTCACTACGCTGGGCAGACCCGCACCCACGAATTAATGATAGCCGGAGGTCAGCCATCTCAGCTGCCTCCTGTAGAGTTTTTGGATTCTTTTCTTTAATAGTTAAAGTCATTTCTGCACCTGTACACTTATAAAACTGCTCGAGCAGAAACAGCTCAGTCAACTGTTCGGCCGTCTCAGCTTTCTCAGAACGTGTCCAGTTTGTAAGTGCATCTTTTAAGTCCCGGGCATGTTCAAGAAAGGTCGCCTCCCTAGTCTTTGTAACACCCCGAAACTTCAATCGATATGTTTCTGGTTGCAACTCGTATGCCCGTAGGACAGCTCTCTTCAATTCTGGGTAGTCAATGCAAGACTCTAAAGGCAGTGCATCATAAGCCTTCAGACCCTTACCCGTAAGTCTTGAGGAGACCAGAGCTGCCCACTTCTCTTCAGGCCAATTATGCTCCCTACACTTCTTCTCAAAACGATTAAAAAATTCTGTGACTTCAGTTTCACTAAATGCCGGCACCAATTTGACTAAGTGGGACAAGGACTGTTCTCTTACTTGGCCCTCACGGCCCATCCGAATCCCTGTCGACTCTGCACGAGTCTTATCTAAATCTATTTGAGCACAATATTTCTCTGAGTCGTACCTAAGCTCAGCCTCATGCCTCCTGGTCTCATTCTCCGCCTCAATCTCATGCTGCTTCTCCTGCTTCCTAGCCTCAATCTCATGCCTCCTAGTCTCATTCTCCTGCCTCCTAGACTCAGCCTCAATCTCCTGCTTCCTAGCCTCATTCTTCGCCTCAATCTCCTGCTTCCTAGCCTCATTCTCCATTTTAGCAAGCTCGAGTTTAAATATCATCTCAGGAGACAGGCCGGAAGAGGGAGCTGCCACTACTGAAGGAGGGGGGGCAAGAACTGGGGAACCACCATACGCACCGCCCGAGGGCACTCCAATCTTCCAATGCTCATCCCTCTGTGGGAGAGTGCTAACCTCCGGCAACTGAGTGGACGGCACTGTGGGAGTCGAGTGAGAGGGGATCTGGGGAGGAACCCCCCCAAACGCCCTCTCCTCCGAAACCCCATGTCGCCCACGCAACACCCAGGAAATCAGCTCCCCCTTGGACATCCCTCCTACATTGGATAGACCCAAAACCTTGGCTATCAGGTGCAAGCCATAAACATTCACCCCAGTCAGCCTCTCCTCCGTCACATGGTACTGCTTACTCACAAAAAGTCTAGCATCCTCCTCACTAGTTACTAACGGCACCTCCTCACTTAGCATCTCTCGCTCCTCGTCAGTACTAGGGCACGACATACTGAAGTTCACCAAAAAATTCTCGAGACAAAAGTGTTAAACTCCCTTATGCAAGCACTAATTACTAAATTAACTGGAGTCTCTTAAATGCTCTCCTAATTGCCTTACAAAAAAAAATATTCTTCAATATGTACGCTAAAGTACGAACAAACAAATGTTGTACAACTCTGCAAAAAATTATACTGTTCACAAAATCCTAAGCAAGGTCGCCATTTGTTACGACCGGGCACTCGGGTACACTAGGGCTCTTACACAGGACTCGAGTATGGCTCGCTGCCACAACGGAAACACACGATCCCAACCCCAGAGTACTGCCAGCCGAACAAAAAACGCCACTACCCTCCAGAGTTCTATCTGCTATAACGGGGTATACAAGAACTCGGTACTAGCGTTTCACACAACAGACTAATAACAAGACGGGAGTTATCTAGTCTGGTCAACAATCAAACAAAGAAGAAAGTACTACAACACTAAAGAATAGTGTTGGCCGAAGCCGAAGTAATCCACCCTTGAACTAAGAACTTAAGAAGTCCTCCACCCTCTACTTCGGATCGGCACTATTACGTTACGTTAAACAATAGTCCTCGAGCATCAAGCAAGGAATCTTCTGATAAGTTAGATGCTTCTCGAATACTCATAAGAAGTAAGTATCGGATTTTGAACAGCAATTTAATGAATAACTCACTGGTAATTAAAGGCTTTAAATTGACATAAGAAGAATTATAAGAATAAGCAATAGGATATGGCAAACATTAAGAAGAAGTACTCCGACAATGCACTGGCAATAGCCTACTAAGATTGTGCTCGTGGGCCACTAATCTCTGAAGTAGCTAAGCGTGCCACACATGAAATCAATAGTGCTTAAACAATAATATACATAAGGAGAAGCTTCAATACTATGCTGTATCTGCTGGTCGAGCAAAGTCTAGCTGGGATATCTAAGGTTAAGAGACAATGGCTGAGCAAGCGGCTCGTAGCCTAGCGAGGTCCTTAAGACTGTGCGGCCAAATTACGGTAATTGACGGGATGCTCTCTTGAGAGATCCAGATCACTAGTATCTGGTTCTCTCCTGGCGATCCTCTCAAAGTCAAGCAAATGAGATAGCACAGTGTTGGGTGGCACAGGCAAAAGCCCTCACTCGCAACACAGTGCTAAACTCCCACGGTACACAATCAAAAAGACCCCCTAGGCTTCCCACGTCTCCGTTGCAATTGTGCTGGTTCAACCAACCTAGCACTCATAGGAAATCACAACTCGAGGAACCCTATCCCAGTCTAGCATTACCTAAACCAGCAGAAAACAGGAACATGAATAATAGTACACAGGGAAATGCATATACGAGTGCAACAAACATCAATCAATCCTATCCTAGTTAACCCTTCCAAAAATAGGCTATCTAACAGGCACTTATCTCGTGAGAACTCAAGCGATAATACTTTGGCTGACTAAATCTGCACCAAAGGGGTCATGGAGGTTAAACAGGGACGAGAAGGGAAGAAGATAGGCTGTTCAGAGAGTAGAGAAAGTTCACATCAGTCGGAAGAATATGGATAGTTGCAAGGGATATGAGAGGTCGCTTTGCCTGATGAGTTCTGAAGAAAATGCGGCGGGACCTCCCTTTTTATACTCGGCCCTTTAGTGAGCATAACGCCAACTACTAAGGACCGCCCACTGGCAATCATGACGCCATATTCTCTCTCAATCTGGGATGACAAAGAACTTCCCACGCGCTGAAAGGGAGGAAGGGAGGAAGGAGGAGGGAATTAGGCCTACCGGCCCGCGTGGCGCACTCACTGACCCCCCCACGTAATATCTCTCTCTCTCTCCTCTCATCATTACATACAAGTCCCACACACAATACTTATATCTAATGATATAAAATAGAACTCGTTGACTTAGAAGAAAACAAAATACATAATGATAATACTTATAGTACAACGGTTCACATAAACTGAGTTAGGAAACTCTACACAGACTACAGCCAAAGTTCCTGCCCTGACGATCCTAGCGAGAGTGGGGCCTGACTGGGCGTTCTGTACAGCATGCTCATACTCGACATGCGTCACAAGAGTATTGTTGCCTACTTTCCTTTTGTGCATATCGTATATTAAAGATTTGAAGGCTATAATATCTCCATGGATCCCATTTCTTTGTTTATCTGTGGAGCTTTACCTTTTCACTTAAGGGAGCCCACCTCGCTTTTTTCTCTTTCTCTCCCTCTCTCTTTGGTTTGTATCTTTTTGGCCCCATTCAGCTTACTGTTTTAAGACGTTTACCCCCATCCAGGTGTCAATATTTTCCTGGCGAGCGGTAGCGAACCAGCATATATATTTTTTGTTTTACAGCAAGCTAAAACTTTTACATTTTTCGATAGAAAAATTTCTCCGGCGAAGCCGGATTTCTCCATACAATGCTGACTCGCTATCGCTCGCCAGGAAGAAATCGACACCTGGATGGGGATAAAAGTCTTAAAACAGTTGGCTGAATGGGACCGATGGATACAAACCATAGAGAGAGGGAGAGAAAGAGAACAAAAGTGAGGTGGGCTCCCTTAAATAATTTCCTCCACTTGCTCGCGCGTTCTTTTCTACCCGTATTACATTTGCTATTCTTTGCCATTGTACTTGATTTATCTTGTTATAAAGTGTTTAGTTCCATCTCTGCTCTAAATATGTTCTCCTAATTTTGCTTCTCTTATAATCGATTGGTTCAGCACCATTTCGTTTCGAGGTAGGCTATGTCTTTTAGATCTGTACCCCATAACATGTTGTTTCTTCTCGCATAAACATTTGGCTATTCATAGTGCAGTTGGGTCCAGTACAGGATTAGATTGATATCCAATATTCGCTAAATGGATATTAATCGTGGTCGTGTATTGTACCTTTAAGGGGAGGTTTCCACTTGAGGGATTTTTTTCTTGACTCCTTTCTCCCTCATGTTTAGCCCCATTGCTTTTCTATTTTTAAGACGTTCGTCCCATTATTTTGACGATTTTAAGAACTTTCAACCCATTTCTGTCAATGTTAAGACCTTTCGTGCCATTTAGGTGTCGATTTTATCCTGGCGAGCGATAGCGAGCCTGTAATTTAAGAGGAACCGGCCTTCAGCCTGGACATTTTGCTACCGAAAAATGTACAAATTTATCTTGAAAGGGGCTCAAGGGGGTGTAATCTTAAGCTTGATGGATACCTAGAGACCAAACTAAAAACCTCCCCTTAACTGACTTGATGGTGTAATGGTTAGAGCGTGTAAGTTCTGTATGTGGTATCCTGGGTTTGATTCTTGAGAGGATCGCATGCTTTCATTAATTTCCAATTGGTGTTAAGAACGATGTAAATATATATATTGAGTATTTCATAATTCTTCCCTCGCTTGTAGATCATTTCAATCTTCTTGTGATCTAAAGTAGTTATAGTAGACCTTTCTTTCCTCCCCTCTCCTTCATGTGTTCTCTTGGGTACAGTACGTCTCCCGTGACACCTTTGGGGTCTTTAACTGCTGTAATGCCCAAGGTCAAATTTATGCCGCCCACCAACTTTTCAACGACCAGGGTTAACCCCTTCAATAGTCCGCGACGCCTTTCTTCCTTTTTAATATCCTTCTGTTCTTATTATTATAATGTTTATGAATGATATTTTATATATACTGTACAGTATATATATATATATTGTTTTTTTGTTGGGGTGGAGGGTGGGGTGGGGGGAGTTCCAGTAAACTAGTATTATCAGATTAAGAATTACATTTAAGCATCACACTAGTACAAACTATCTTCATTACCATACCGACACCCATGGATCCTTCCTAAAATTGATAAAACTCGTCTAATAATAACCAATATTTAATGAAGAAACGTGTTATTGAATCCTGAAAGGGTTTAGGTATCCTTGGTTAGGGTATCTACTTTCTTGACAGATATTATGAGATGATGATGATGGCTATAGATAAGTAGGAGATTAGAGAGTTTTTGATAGAGGAAGAATAAGTTGAGAAATGAAGTACAGCAAAAAGATAAAAGTACTTGGGCTCAACCAAGTTGCTCCATTGTCTATTTGTCGAGACTCATTTGGTGCAAGCACTTTAATAGCTTCTTCTGGATGGCTGGTGAGGGAGTTCTTCCTGCTGCTATAGTCTTCTTATATTCCACTGTCTGCTCATAGTAGGTTTCCTCCAGCTCGCTGTCAGTTACCGCCAAGTCGATATCTTCATCTCCATCATCTTCTTCGATCTCCGCCACGTCGACTTCTTCTCCCATGGTGGACTCGGAGTACTCAGACGACGTAGAGGAGGAGGCTACCACCGGATGGTCAATGGTGGCTGGTGATGGAGTGGAGGTTGATGCTGGTCCTGCGATGTTGACAGGTGATGGAGGTGGTGATGCAGAGACTGTTGTATGCGGTGGTGGAGGTTTTGAGAGAGGCTTTTGGAGGTCCAGTCGCTTTCTCGGGTGACTTCTTGGCCTCATAGCCTGAGTAGGAATGAGGCTGGGTGGTGAAAATGGTCCTGGAAGAGGAGGGATGATGATGGGAGGGAGGTTGTTTGCCTTCAGGAATGTAGGAAGATACTCCTGAAGCAGCTTGTGATCCCCTTTGCAGATGGTCACTGCAGTTGTGACAACAACCTGGACCAACTCCGGGTGTTTAACACAACTGACTGCTGCTGTGGCTTGGTGGTAGTCCTCCCTTTTACCTCTTCTACCATGTCTTGAACCCTTCAGGATCTCTCCATCAGGGCCCATGACATTGATGGCCTCATCTCTCCTTCTCCTCTTGATGGTGAAGGACACCCTCTCATTGGTGGCAAGAGAGGGCACAAGATGGAGAGGATTGGGTTTGGAGATGCCAGTGAAGTGAACAAAAATGTCCCCTCCAATGTAGGTGATAAAACCAAACCCCTTTTTGGCATTGAGCCACTTAACATGGCCAGTGAGTTTGGTGGTGGCACTGGGAGTCTCAGCAGGCATGTTGATTGGCTGGCTGATCTCTGCTGGTGGTCTCATGACTTTTACCTTTGTTTTAAATATCTCGACTGATATGTTTGTGTTGTTTTTCATTATTATTAATATTGTATTAGTATTTTGTAACAGTCTGTTCGTGCAGAGTTCAATCCCTTCCGTATATTGTTCTGGATGTGATTATCTCATTATATTATATTATGCATTATCAAGGAGGGGGTGGGAGTGTTCTCCCTCGTGTTTAGCCTCATTAGTTTTGAGATTTAATCGCCCCGTTAGTTGGTGATTTCAAGACCTTTCGTAACAATTAGGAGTCGTTTTTTTCCTTGGCGAGCGATAGCGAGCCAGCAATTTAGGAAGGACCGGCTTTTTTTTTGGCTGGGGGGGGGGGGGGGAGTATTATTGTAAGCTTGATGGAGGTGTAGGGAGGAAACTAAAATATAAAAATATATCTATAAATGAATATTATTTTATGAGGAGACGTCTAGGGAGGAAACTAAAAATAAATAAATAAATAAATATACAAATAACTAAACCCGCTCCCCCTTAACGACAGTATGATATTTTATGTTATTTGTATTTTCTTCTAATGACAGTCTTGTCGTGCAGAGTGTATTCCCTGCCTCATTTGTTCTTACTGTGATCTCTTCTATTCATATTTACATTATTAACGAGAGTAGGATATATATTTAATCCTTCTTTTCCGTCTCTTTATTATATCATTCGTTTCGCAGCGCCACACATTTTCCTCGTCTTTTGTTTATTTCTTTTCCTTTCATTATTCTCAGTTATCCTCCTGCTTCCTCTCATTTGTCTTCGTTATAAGGCCATTTTACCTTTCCCGGATATTTCGGTATTTTGGTCATCATCGTTAGTTGTTCCGCCTTAAGGGGGTCACCGGCTTTTTTTCTCTCCTTTTCTCTCTTTCTCTTGCTAGTATTCGTTCGGCCCCATTCAGCCTGCTGTTTGAAGACGTTTAACCACATCCAGGTATCAATATTTTCCTGGCGAGCGGTAGCTAGCCAGCATATACTGTATATATATTTTTGTTTTGACAGTAAGCTAAATTTGTAAATTTTTCGATAGAAAAATGTCGCGCGAAGCCGGATTTGCTCCATACAATACTGGCTCGCTATCGCTCGCCAGGAAGAAATCGACACCTGGATGGGGATAAACGTATTGAAACAGTTGGCTGAATGAGGTCGAATGGATACAAGCCAGGGAAAGAGAGAAAAGAAGAGAAAGGTAAACAAAGCAGGTGACACCCCCCTTAATCACCGCTCCTCCCCCTCGTTCCCACTGTTCATAGGTTCTTAATTACAGCCCCCCCCCCCCCCTCTCGCTCTCTCTCTGCTCATACATTTCCCACTTAAATCAGGCTTTCAATACATGCAGAGAAATAGGAATGAATAGGATGCAGATTCCTCAGGCATAAAATGCCAGTATTTGTAAATATAGAAAAGGAAAAGGAACGTCAATAAGATATTATGTATTTCTATCTATAGTATCTGTCTACAGGTATCTATCTATATACTGTGAACGTATATAGTCATGTCTTTCTCCTCAATATTATATTTCTGCATTTATATATAGCTGTCTAACTGGTCATGCGTGTGTGTGTGTAAATGTGAGGTAGAGAGAGAGAGAGAGAGAGAGAGAGAGAGAGAGAGAGAGAGAGAGAGAGAGTGTGTGTGTGTGTGTCAGTGAGTGCGCCAGGCCGAAGCACTACCCCTTGAAGTCTGACCTCCAGACTGACCTCAAGGAAGTGCTAAGACATGAGAGAGCGAGAGCAAGAGGGCGCGAGGGAAAGAGAGAGTGATAGCTAGAGAGAGAGAAGGGGGAGGAGGAGGTATAGGGAGTAGCGGTGGAGTTTGAGATGTGGCGGAGTGCATGTATGGAGGTAGGGTAGAGGATGTGACACGGTAGTAAACAGACTTGCACAAGTTCGGCTATGGGCTCGCTAAGTATCATATTCTATACCATCGCAGGTTACCCAATGAGGAAAAGTGAACTGCTTAATTCGAGAGACCACAACAAATAGGAATTGTGGTACTAGAAACTGTGGATGAAGAGATACAAGAGGTGTGGAGTAGTGAGGGAGGGAGGCCGGATTTTGACAGCTTTGCACTGGATCCAAGTCATCCTGTCAACGTAAAACGGATACATTGGTTCGTTTTCATTAATACATACAAGATACTGTATATGAAACATATATTAATCATGTTAAAAAAAAATAATTGTGAATAAGGAAATTCACAATTGATAGGAAAAACAAATATCATTAGTGTTGGGGTGTTGAACGTAATTATATCCCCGTACTCAAAATCTAAATACTGCCATGATCGGACTCCGTGATGTCACAGGATGAAGCTCCGCCCACCTACGCCCCCCGTCTTTCTGTCTGCTTCGGACTGTCATCGAGTCCGCACTTTTTTTTTTATTTATTAGTGTTTTGGAGCCTTTGCAGCGTCGTATGCAGTTTTTATCGTCAATATGTGGTGTTCATCGGAGATCTGAAGTGTTCAGCGGCAGGTACATCTGTAACTGAGGCTTGCTGGAGTATCGGGCAGGACATCCAACCGCCTACGACGAGGTAAAATGCTTGGAGATTCTCATTATCCGCCATCTTTATCGGCTGCCCATTCTGCTAATAGTTTTGATTTTGTTAAGGTGATGGTGAATTTTTTATTATTTTTGTAATTTGATTGTCGATATTTTAAGAGATTTTAGCATTTGATTGTCAATATTTTAATAATTATGAGAGTCAACATTTACAGTGGCTGCCATAATTTTCGAATTGCCTTTCCGTTATTACCTTCACTTAAATGCGTTGATTCCTGGTAACTGTAGGAAAGGTATTTTAATTAGACGTCTGATGATGATATCCAGGTTATACATAATACTCTAATTTTGGGAAAAACAAAGTAGATCCATATAGGAGTGAGGATTATCCTTCTATTTGTCATCTATAGCAACATTTAGCACATGGCAATCCCCCCACCCTTCCCACTCCACCGCGCTTCCTCTTCCGATTCCCCCCTCCACCCCAACCAGGCTTTCCATTCCATTCCACCCCACCACTGGGCCGCGTCGCCTCCCTTTCCCAACCTATCCAACCAAACACCACCCCCTGTTGTCCCTCCACCACGCCACACCACACTACCCCACCACGCCAAGCGCCTCGCGTCACATCACACATGACACCACGTGCTTTAGCTCACCGCATGGCACATATACAACAATGCACCGGGCACACGCAACACCGCACGGCGCACACACACCACCGCATCGCGCACATAGCCTACAACAATGCACGGCGCACATACAACACTGCACCGCGCACATGCAACACCGCACGGCGCACGCACAACACCGCATCGCGCATATAGCCTACAGCACTGCACGGCACACAAGCAACACCGCACCGCGCACACCAACACCACCCCGCGCACACGCAACCCCGCACCGCGCACACACAACCCCGCGGCACACCACAGTACACCATACAACAAAACACTCAACAAAGTATTCCACACACCATACCATGCATAACACAGTGCGCACAGACACCACACTCCACACCACGCCACATGCTCCTACCCACACTATGCTACACCGCGAACCACACACTACTACGAGCACCACAACACACTGAGCACTGTGGCACACCATACCACATCCATCCCCACACCACGCACAACACCACATCAAACACCGCAAACACCACACCACGCACAACACCACAATACAATACCACACAAAACACCATCTTACTACACTACACACCACCCTACTACACTACCCCACTACACCACACTATCCCCACCCTATCGCATTACTCTGCCACACTACCCCACCCTACCCTGCAAGAGAGAGAGAGAGAGAGGGTGGACTTTGGGATGTGTTGGAGTGCATGTATGGAAGGGGTGGAATAAGGGAGGGAGTAAGCAAGGCGCGTGGAAGTTCAGCTATAGGTTCAAAATCATCCACAAATATTGGTAGGTTTTCACGTATTATACCATCGCAGGTTACACAAGGAAGGGTATTAGACTGTATAATAACAGAGACTACAAGAGACAGGAAATGTAAAATGTTGTGGACGATAAGAATTGTAAAATGCTGTGGTCGAAAAGATGCGAAACAGTGAGGGTTTTGGCAGTACGGTATTTCACAGGATCGAAGTTCTGTTGACACAAAACGGATGAATTGTGTCGTCTTTTTAATTCAGATACTGTATATAAAATATATATTTATCATGCTAATTTTGTTAATATGTATTAAGAAGTTTCGCAATAAATAGGAAATGCAATTATCTTTAGTATTTGTGTAGTACTTAAATTCTTGTACTCAAAATGTAAACAGGCATGATCGGATTAAGCTCCGCCCACCTGTTCTCTCCCCCCCCCCCCCCCCCGTGTTTCTTTCTGCCACAGACTGTCATCAGGTCCTCACGTTTAGTTTTTTGTCAGTGTGTTCAAGGTTTTTGCGTGGTATTTTGCGGTGTCTGTAGTCGATTTGTGGTGACCATCGGCATTCTGAGGTGTTCACTGGCAGTTCCTTCGGTGACTTTGATTCGCTGGAGTATCGTACAGGACTTGGGGAAGGGCTGAACGAAATATGATAACCCCGGCCAAGGACAAGGTAAAGTGTTTGGAGATTCTCATTATCGGCTACTCGATCAGGACTTCTATATAATTATGTCAATAATATGCCATAACTTAAATTTTTGTCAAGGTGATGGCAAATTTTAATGATTTTCGACTAAGAATGTTGATATCTTGAGACATGTTCGCAATGGTTTGTTAACATATTGATAGATACATATGAAAGTCAAAATGTTCAGTGGCTGCCATCAATTTCAACATACCCTTCCGTTAATGCGCAGACCACCTAAATGTGTTGTTTACTGGTAGCCTAACTCTGAAGGATATTTTACTATGAAGGATATTTTAATGAATTTCGACTTCGAATGATGATATCCAGACGGTTATAAGTAATGGAGGTTATAATATAGTATTTTAAGTTTGGTAAACATATTGTGAGGATTAACAAAGTAGAGCAATATATAGCACATGGCAACATCCCTCCCTACCGCACCTTCCTCTCTCCTCCCCCAATCACACACACACACACATACACACCTTCGTTCCCCCCAACTGCCGCCGCGCCACCATACCTACCCTACCATACACCAAGGTTAAGAGAGTTGTATCTCTTAACCTTGCCATACACCACCCACTCTTGCCCTTCCCCCATATCACCCCTCCTCCTCACCATACACCACATGTCACATTACCCCCCCCCCCCCCTTCCCACCACCACCACCTTCGTTTTCCACCCAACCGCCACCGCGCCACCTATCTCTCCTGACCTACCCTACCGTACCATACACCAGCCACTTTTTGCCCTGTCCCCATATAACCCTTCCCACCCACACCTCACCACTCACCACATGTCACAAGTGACTGGAGTTCTCGAAAAGGGGCTCTAGTCCTGGCGCTATTCATGACTTACAGTGTGCTGGCTTAATAATCCAGAAGAGTTGATAGCCTCTGAGGTCCTATTTTAACTAGTATTTGTCACAATACCTCCCTACCACACTAAACCACACACTAGACCACTCGGCACACTACACCACGCCATGCGTGTATCACACAATGCACACATCACACCATGGGCAACACCATACCATGTACCACGCCGCACCATGCACCACAACACACCGTACCATGCGCCACACCACACTACACCATGCGCTACACCACACCATGCACCACAACACACCGTACCATGCGCTACACCACAGCACGCACCACGCCGCACCATGCGGCCACAGCACACCGTACCATGCGCCATGCCATACCATGCACCACGCCGCACCATGCCATTCACCAGCCGCACCATGTGCCACATCATGCACCACGCCACACCATGCATCACACCATGCGCATCACCACACCATGTTCCAAACCACACCATGCACCACGTCGCACCATGCGCTACATCACACCACACTTACCCACCCTACCAGATTACACCACTTTGTCACACTAACCCACCATGCTACGCTATACTGTTTTCTCTTTCTGTTTCATTACGGTACATAAGGTCACTATAGAATGATCGCAAAAATGAGCCGATATTTTTTAGTAACTTATTTTTGTGCCTGTTTTGAGATTGACTCTCTCTCTCTCTCTCTCTCTCTCTCTCTCTCTCTCTCTCTCTCTTTCTCTCTCTCTCTCTCTCTCTCTCTCTCTCTCTCTCTCTCTCTCTCTCTCTTCTCTCTCTCTCTCTCTCGTTTCCCTTTGTTTTCCCATGGCCCTCGGCAGAATGACCTCCGATGTGGAAGATTATAGGCAGTAGGTAATGTTGGGAGAGAGAGAGAGTGAGTGTGAGACGGTAGGAAGGGAGTGGCGTAAAGAGAGTGGGATACTATAAGGGGAAACAGGGAGATTGGCGAGGTAGAAAGGAAGTTAAAAGCAATACTAACAGAGAGTAAGGTACTTCTCTCTCTCTCTCTCTCTCTCTACTCTCTACTCTCTACTCTCTACTCTCCTCTACTCTCTCTCTCCTTGCCATTATGCTGATACAACTACTGCTAGACGATTTTGTTCTTGAAGCGATCTGTAGTCGAATTTACTCTATTAATTATATATTTGATTACTGCTTCCGGCAGACAATTATTGATAAATTAGTATTAATGACTCGAATGTAGTTTTATCACCTTTTTTCATTTGGTTAACTACTGGTACTGCCAAACGATTTTATTTAGTAATGTATTAATTTCAGTATGTTGACTTATGTTTGTCTATTACTTTTGTTTATTATTGATTAACGAAATAACGATTAACTTGGCTAACAAATGGAAATAGTTGTAATAGTAATAACTAGTCGTAGTGTGTATATTAAATATATATTCCGTTATTGAATTTGTAACATTTATTACGACGGATGATATCAGTATTATAGGTTTTGAGAGTCAATGGTAGGGTTTGTTCTTCAGAGCGAATGACCTTGAACGTTGACCTTTTGGGAGGTTTGGGGTAGATCAAATATGAAAGAGAGAGAGAGAGAGACTAATAAGAGTAAGAGGTCCAGAAGTAGAGAGAGAGGGATGAGAGGACGCCACTTCCTGCTCTCAAAAACTCTTAATACTGGTTCTTTTTCACTCAAGAGCATAGTTGAGGAAGAAGTCTGCCTCTCTCTCTCTATCTGTCTATATCTTTATCTATCAATGCATCTATCTATTTTTATATCTAAATTTTCTCTGCCTCCATTACTATATTTATCGCTCTATTTATCTATCTCTCCATATCTTTATCAGTTTAATTTTGAACACCAACAACTTTACTTCTATTGCATCTTATTTGTGCTGATTTGTCTTATACATTACCTTTGTTTTGTAATGCTTTCTTTCACGTATATTTTGTAATAATATTCTTCCTTTTGCATATACTGTAGAAAATGTCTTCTTCTTTTTCGAATTATTTTATATTTATTTTGTCCTATTGCCTTCCTCGTTTTTTGGTTTAATGTCTTAGTGGTTTTCTTAATTATTTTCCATTTCTTCTTGAGTATGTTTAGTTTGGTCAACATAAATGCTTCAGGGGAGATTTCCACCTGAGGGATTTTTTCTAGACTCTTTTCTCCCTCATGTTTAGCCCCATTATTTTTTTTTTTAATTTTAAGACGTTCGGCCCGTTAGTTTGCCGGTTGTAAGAGCTTTTGCCTCATTTCTGTAAATTTTAAGACCTTTCGTGCCATTTAGGTGTCGATATTTTCCTGGCGAGCGAAACCGAGCCTGTAATTTAAGAAAACTCAATTTTCTACCGAAAAAATACAAATTTATCATGAAAGGAAGTCTAAGGGGTGTAATTTTAAGCTTGGTGTAGGTCTAGGGAACAAACTAAAAACCTCCCCTTAATTAACGTGAACTAGTTTGAGCATATAACCGGTGTATCATTCTTTTCCACGTGTACCATTTTTCTCAGGTTAGCACATATATGTTTTGACTGCCTACACACCTGCTCTAATTAATATACCTTGCCAGTCTCTCATTGTTTATTTATTTGCTCTTGCTTCCGTTTCTGTTTTACTTATTCATGTATTTCTCAGGATATGTCGCCCAGTTTCAAAATTTCCCTTTACCGTTTTACTCTGTTTACTTGCACTGATCAAGAGAGTTATTGAATTAGTCACTTTCTTATTGTTCATTTGGGGGTTGAAAATAGTCTTATTCGCCGTCGTAAGCTTTGAGATAACGAGCTCTCCATTATCAACCATATTCTGTACATATCAAGTACTAGACAGTCGCATACTATTTCCTTTTGTTACTAAATGCATTACCAAATTCCGGGGACTGGTGATTTTAGTTACGTTTACCGGTACCTTAGATGTTTCCATTGATGTAAGTTTTCTCCCAAATTGTACAGATATTGAGCTGATATCTGCCAGGCCGTTTTGTCATATTTTGTTTGTAGACAGCGCGACACAATAATTATCGTGTATGCTTTACCGTATTATCTTGTTTATATATATTTTATTTGTATTTTGCTACATTAATTACCATTACTATATCTTGTTCTGTTTTACTTTTGTTCTATTCATATTCTCGACGTGTCTCGTAGTGTATTGTATTTTATAATTTTGTGATTATCATAGTTACCTCTTTATCTCTATATCGTGTGATTTTATGATGATGTTTTAATCCAGTATAATCGTATTCATATATTTTTAATCTCTTACTATAATTATTTTTCCGGTATTTATTTCTCAATGTTTCCTTATTTTCCCTCCATTTATATCATTTCCCGGTCCATTAGATATATTTTTCTGTTTCATTTAGATTTTCATTTACAGTAGGCCACTTGCACCTCTTTCTTATTTTTCCCTAGTCTATTATTTTTATTTCTTTTCTCTATTTCTCGAATATTTTACCGTTATCTTCTCTTCACTTGCGCCTCGGATATATTTTGTTCTCCAGTGTTTTCTTCCTGTCTCGAATTTGGAGAGGAAGTTATTATTATGAAAGTAGGGAAGGAGAGCAAGAAGACATTTATAAGAGAGAGAGTACAAAGGAGTACAAAGTACAAAGGAGTACAAAGGAAATCAAGCAACAACAGATCTAGTGACCCTTCTAGGCTGCTTGTCCTCCAAAACACTGAGGATCAAGTGTCCAAACAGTGGTTTAGAGTGGGTAAGGGAACATTGGAAAGGGAACTACTGCCTGCCACTAACGTGGCAGGACTAGGACGTTAGTAGGGGACATATGGGTTAGTAACTGAGGGGAGGATAAAGTTATTCATTTACAAACGCAGTCAGTCGCGGGTTTGATGCGAGATATTTGTCTAGGCGGAATTTAAATGAATCAACGGTGCTGCAGTCTATAACGTTTCGGGGAAGCCCATTCCACAAGTTGACAACTCGATTGAAGAAGAAATTCTTAGATTCGTGCGAGTTAAAAGATTTACCAATAATTTTGCAACCGTTTCCCCGTGTGTAATTAGATTGGTCGATAGTTAAGTACTTACTACAGTTCATATTGTCGATGCCTTTGATGATTTTGAACACTTGAATTAAGTCGCCTCTTAATCTGCGCTGGGTTAAAGGAAATAGATTTAATTCTCTAAGACGCTCTTCGTATGGTTTGTTCTTTAGGCTAGGTATCATTTTGGTAACTCTACGTTGAACTCGTTCTAGCTTGTTTATATCTTTTTGGTAATAAGGGCACCAGGATTGAACGCAGTATTCCAGAAGAGGGCGGACTAAGGAATTGTAAAGGGTTAGGATAACTTCTTTGGATTTATGCTCAAATGACCTGCCTATAAAGCCAATTATTTTGTTTGCCTTCTTAACAACTTCTGAACATTGTTGACTCGGTTTTAGGTTACTCGATATTGTTACTCCCAGATCAGTTTCCTCTGTTACATTCTTAAGCTGAGTGCCATTCATCGAATAGTTTGGCTTTCTCATTTAGGTATCCGACATGTAGTACTTTACATTTATCCGCATTGAAACTCATTTGCCAAATTTGGGCCCAACATGACAATTTATCTAGATTGTGTTGCATATCGTCAACTTGTTCTTTTGAGAGTACGCTATTTGCAATTTTTGTATCGTCAGCAAATTTTGAGATTGTGCAGGTGAGACCCTCATCTATGTCGTTGATGTAAATTAGAAAGAGAATTGGTCCTAGTACCGATCCCTGGGGTACCCCGCTACTTACATTGGTCCATTTAGATGCCTTACCGTTTATGACTACTCTTTGCTTCTGTTGTTGAGCCAATTTTCTATCCATTTCAACACACCCGTCTTGTATTCCATGCGCTTTTAGTTTTAGAGTAAACGTTTGTGGGGAACTTTGTCAAAGGCCTTTTGAAAATCAAGGTATATAATATCTACAGCTTTACTCTCATCGTAGAGGTTGAGCATATCGTGGAAGAAGTCTAAGAGGTTTGTTAAACAGGAACGTTTTTTACGAAAGCCGTGTTGAGTATCTTTAAGTATGTTATTTTCCTCTAAGTGATTTACGAGTCTGTCTCGTATGACCGTTTCTAGCATTTTACATACAACTGAGGTTAAGCTAATTGGACGATAGTTACTGGGTAGGGATTTGCTGCCTTTTTTGAATATCGGTGTTACGTTGGCTAGCTTCCACTGATCAGGCATAGTTCCAGACTGCAAGGATTTATTGAATAGTAATGTCAGTGGTTTGGAGAGCTCATTCTTAGCTTCCTTTAGAACTCTAGGCGAGATTGTATCAGGTCCTGGCGTTTTATTTACTTTGAGTTTATCTAAACAATTCAATACTTCTCTCTCTGTAACGGTGATATTGCTTAGAACATCTGAATTATCAATCTGAATCGGCGATGGTGTAGGGATATCACTGAGGTCTTCGGTTGTAAAAACTGATGCAAAGAAGGTATTGAGGGCATTACTCATTTGTACTTCGTCTTTGGTGTATTCTCCTTTTTCATCGACTAACGGTCCAACAGTTGAAGTAACTACTTTTTTCTTTCTGATATAACTATAGAATTCTTTCGGGTTTGTTTTACTTTGATTCGCAATATGTAACTCTAAGGTCTTTTTACTTTGCTTAATTAACTTTTTGGCTTTGCGTCGTAGCTCTACAAATTTCACCCGTTCTTCGTCAGTTTGTGAGGATTTTAATCTATCATTAGCAAATTTTTTAGCAAGCAGGCAGTTTGAAATATCTTTATTCCACCATTTGGGCTTATTATTATGGCCTGGACGCCGTATTTTCGATGGTATGCAGTCTTGCACTGCTTTTAGGTAAGTGGTTTCGAATAACTTCCAAGATGTATTTATGTCGTTATTGTTAATTAAAAAGCTCCAGTCAGTTTCTTTAAACATAGCTCTAAGTTTATGGAAGTTTGCTTTCTTGAAATTAGGGACTTTTTCGATGCTACTATTTGGTTCGTTACTAGTAAACTTTAAAGTGAAAGTTATCGTACGATGGTCGCTGTTACTGAATTCTCTCTCAGAGAGAGAGAGAGAGAGAGAGAGAGAGAGAGAGAGAGAGAGAGAGAGATAGATAGATAGATAGAGATGTAAAACTACCTCTGGATTCTGACATGCTTTGGTTTCCATGGTTACTCTCTCACACACACACACACACACACACACACACACACCACACACACACACACACACACACACACACACACACACAGACGAGGCTAGACATGTACCCAGAATTTGATGTATGCATGTATGTTCACACTTCTGCGTACAGTCAGACTAAAGAATCATGTCTTATATATCATATCAACTTGGGTTATCGCTATCTTAACCCTGTCCATACTAGGTCGCGATTCTACGTTTGATTCTGGCTACCAGTAGACGATTTTGTTCAGCTTCGGAATAACCTCTAGGATCAAAGGAGTAAATTTGATCTTAAGCTGTTTGACTCCTATAGATCAATCCTCAACTGAATACAAACCATATATTGATACCCAGAGTATACTGAAGAATGATTTTCATTGTCTACTGTAAGGGTTAACCAGGGTTAATAGATATATTATGTATACATAATTATATATTATATATACATAAAGTGTTTATCATATGCTTCACTTAACTGGAGATTATATTTATTTATTTATTTATTTATTTATGTTTATATACCGGTAATTATTAGTATTAGTTTCCTCCCTAGACCTCCATCAAGCTTTAAAGAAATACCGCCAAGATCCCCATGAAGATAAATGTGTGCAATTTTCGGTAGAAAAATGCCCTGGCCAACTGCCGTTGCCTCCTAGATATCAGGCTTGCTATCGCTCGCCAAGAAAAAATCGACACCTAATGGTCTTAAAATCGCCAAACAAATGGGGCAAATGTCTTAAAATATCAAAACTAATGGGGCTAAACATGAAGGAATACAGAGTCTAGAAACCCACTTTCCCCTTAACCAGTATTGAAGACACTACGACACATTTGTATTTGGTTATCATTAGGCAATTTTGCATTGTTATTTAAGGAGGATCTTAAGAATTAGAGGAATGCAAACTTTCAATTAGCTTTTCAACTCGCTTTAATGATCGTCTAATGATAGCCAAAATAATTGACGAAATCGCTTCATAATTACCATGACACAAGTGTTTAAAAGTGTTTAAATATTGCGGGCCTTCCGAGTGCCCCTGCACTTACACACCTCATGCAACATCTGGCAGACATTATTACGCCTGCAGGGCGAGTCGAGCATAATAGTGACGCTGGCATTATTTAATTAGTGTTTAAATATTGCGGGCCTTCCGAGTGCCCCTGCACTTACACACCTCATGCAACATCTGGCAGACATTATTACGCTGCAGGGCGAGTCGAGCATAATAGTGACGCTGGCATTATTTAATTGCCCGGTTATACAGCCTCTCATAAAATTTCGCTGATTTCATACGCTACTCGTTATGCAAAGTTATTCATCAGGTGTGTATTTATTAATGCTATTAATTTTGCTTCGTGATTTATTATTTAATGCGTATAAAACTACATTAATCTGTCAGGCTCAGTGGAAAATCACATGCGATTGTAGCCTACCTGAATGTTTTTTAGTTACTGTGCAGATTAAAAGACACACACACACACACACACACACACACACACACACACACACACACACACACACACACACACACACGCTCACTAATCCAACCACATACCACTCACGTAGCTACATTGACGTACACATAAGTACAGTACACAAACACACACACAGAAAATTACAAATGCATACACACACACACACGCACACAATTTCTGTCTGTCCATCTGTCAGTATGTCTTGCCTCCCAGGAAGTAGGTCACCCCCCTCCCTGACCCACCCCCATACCTCTCTCTCTTTCTCTCACCTCCTTTTTTCCTCTTCCCTTTTCGTTTCCCTCTTTCTCTCCTCTCCTTGTTCTTGTTCTCACCCTTTCCTCTATCTCACGTCTGTCTCTCTATAGCTTCACTTTAACCCTTCTCTTTGTCTTCTCATAGTTTGCCTCACTTTTACTTCCTCTCTTCTCCTGTTTCCCTTTCTTCACTCTTCTCTCTCTCTCTCTCTCTCTCTCTCTCTCTCTCTCTCTCTCTCTCTCTCTCTCTCTCTCTCTCTCTCTCTCTCTCTCTCCTCTCTCTCTCTCTCTCTCATTTCTTTCCCTTCATCTCCGGACACTTTCACTTCCCTGTTAGTTTTACCTTCAATTCTTATTAGCGAAATACGGGAACGGCCGAAGCGGGCGAATTGACATATGGTACGATTAAATGGCGAAAGTTTGTGTGAGAGAGAGTGCAAGCAAGAAAACCTCCATGTCTTGACTGGCTGGCTTCATTTGTTATTTTTCTTCCCTCCCTCCTACCATCCTTTCCTCCTATTGCTGACATTCATTTGTAACTCTCATTCTTTTTCTTTCGTTCTCTCTCTCGCTTGCTTACTCTTTTTTTCTCCTCTCTCTCTCTTTCTCTCTTTCTTTCTCAATCACACACCAACTATTACTATCTTTCTCCTCTCGCACACACACACTCATATCTCTCTCTCTCTCCCCCCCCCTCTCTGCGTTCAATCCTGGTGCCCTTATTACCAAAAAGATATAAACAAGCTAGAACGAGTTCAACGTAGAGTTACCAAAATGATACCTAGCCTAAAGAACAAACCATACGAAGAGCGTCTTAGAGAATTAAATCTATTTCCTTTAACCCCAGCGCAGATTAAGAGGTGACTTAATTCAAGTGTTCAAAATCATCAAAGGCATCGACAATATGAACTGTAGTAAGTACTTCACTATCGACCAATCTAATTACACGCGGGGAAACGGTTGCAAAATTATTGGTAAATCTTTTAACTCGCACGAATCTAAGAATTTCTTCTTCAATCGAGTTGTCAACTTGTGGAATGGGCTTCCCCAAAACGTTATAGACTGCATCACCGTTGATTCATTTAAACTCCGCCTAGACAAATATCTCTCATCAAACCCGCGACTGACTGCGTTTGTAAATGAATAACTTTATTTTATCCCCCCCTCAGTTACTAACCCATCTGTCCTCTACTAACTTCCTAATCCTGCCACGGACATTAGTTCCAGGGCAGTAATTCCCTTTCCAATGTCCCTTACCCACTCTAAACCACTGTTTGGACACTTGATCCTCAGTGTTTTGGAGGACAAGCAACCTAGAAGGGTCACTAGATCTGTTGTTGCTTGATTTCCTTTGTACTCTCCCTCTCTCGTCTCAGGTTCACACCAGATTTCAAGTAACTTGTATCGTCTTTCTCTCTCACACACTCCCAATGTTTTAAATCCTTCTAACTCCCTTCTGTTTTCTCACTTTCTCCCTTCCATTCTGTTGTCGATCTTTCTCCTTCTTTATGTTTCTGTTTCAGTCTATTTATTCCTCGCCTGTCGCCTGTTTGTTTGTTTTTGTTTTCCTTATTTATATTTCTGCGTCAATCCATTCCTGTGTCGCCGTTCACCTCTTCTTATTTATTTCCCTATTTTCTTCTATATTGTTTCTTTGTTCAATTCTCTGTTTCAATCTATTTCTTACTTTCCATTCGCCCATTTTGTATTCGTTTCAATATTTGATAGCACACGTCCTTGTTTCTATTTCTGTTTCTAAACATTTCTTCCTCGGCATTCACCTATCTTTTACCTGTGTCCCTGGTGTCTCGAATATTTCTCCTTGTTTAGTATTTTCGCTTTCAATCCGTTTCTTCCTCGCCATTCACCCAGCTTTTATTTGTTTTCCTATTTTCTGTAATATTGTTCTGTCTGTTTCTTGTATTTCTTCTCCACCCTCTCTGCCATTTAGGATGTGTACTTAAGGGGGCTCACCTCGTTTTGTTCTCTTTCTCTCCCTCTCTCTTTGGCTTTTATCCATTCGGCCCCATTCAGCTTACTGTTTTAAGACGTTTACCCCCATCCAGATGTCAATATTTTCCTGGCGAGCGGTAGCGAGCCAGCATATATATTTGTTTGTTTTGACAGCAAGCTAAATTTGTTCATTTTTCGATAGACAAATTTCCCCGGCGAAGCCGAATTCTCAATACAATGCTGGCTCGCTATCGCTCGCCAGGAAAAAAATCGACACCTGGATGGGGATAAACATCTTAAAACAGCTGGCTGAATGGGGCCGAATGGATACAAGCCAGGGAAGAGAGAAAAGGAGAGAAAGATAAAAAAAAATCGGTGACCCCCCTTAGGATTGTACTTCGTTTCCTATCTACATACTTTTCATTCCTTTTGTGTTCTATCGTGTTTATGCTTCTTTTATCGGGATGGTTTTTTCTGGACCCCCTTCTCCTCATGTTCAACCCCATTAGTTTTGATATTTTAAGACGTACCGCCAGATTAGTTTGGCGATTTTAAGACCTTTCGTGCCATTTAGGTCAAGACCAATAATAATTGGTCTTGATTTAGGTGTCGATGGTCTAAATGACACGGAAGGTCTTCATGTAAACAAGGAAATTGGGCGAAAGGTCTTGAAATCACCAAACTAATGGGTCGAACGTCTTAGACTATCAAAACTAATGGGATTAAAAATGAGGGAGAAGGGAGTCCATAAAAAACAAAATCCCCTTTAATAACTTTACAGATTTACTTCCTGTGTTTCAGTCTCACAGTTATTCCCCTTTTGCTCTCATCTCTTCCGTCTGTCTATATGTTTACTTCTTATTTTCTTTTCTTCTTTCTTTTCATACATATCCTTTCCTCCTGTTCTTTTCTTCTCTTCTTCCTACGGCTCCTCCTCCCCCTTTTATTCTTCCTCTTCCTTCTTCCTTTTTCTGTCTATTCCTTTGCTTTTTTCAATTTATACCTTTCTATCTACTCCTGTCCTTATCTTTATTGTTTTCATCTAACCACATATTCTCTCTCTCTCTCTCTCTCTCTCTCTCTCTCTCTCTCTTCTCTCTCTCTCTCTCTCTCTCTCTCTTCTCTCTCTCTCTCTCTCTCTCTCTCTCTCTCGCCATTTCTTCCCCACACACACACACCTTTACCTTTTTTGTTCCTCCTATAATTTTTTTCTTTTATTTTTCTCGTGTTTTTTTTTTCCTCTTTTCCCGGTGGAGTTGCGGGTGTGTTGAACCGGTGTTTTCCTCCCTGGTTCATTGTCTTGGCCTGCTTTTCTTTGCAGGCCGAGCTCCTGTGGCGCTATTATTCCTGTCTTTATTTTATTATTTTGTCTCGGGAGGAATGGAAGATGGTGGATTTGGAGAGTGTGTATTTTTTTTTTTATTTTTTTTTTTGTTTTAAGTTTAGGTATTGATTGTGTTATTATTAGTTTCGTATTATTGTTACTCCTGTCTTTATTTTATCATTTTGTCTTGGGGGAGGGAGGGTTGGATGGAGAATGGAGGATTGTAATGGTGTAAGTTTAAGTAGCCTACCGGTTAATTGTTTTATTTTGTTGTATTGGGTATTGATGACTATTACTGGAATTTTAAGTATACAGTATAATATTATGTATTCTCTCTTGTGTTATTGTGAGTTGGTATAATTGAAAAAACTTTTGCAAAGGTGTTCGCCGAGTTTGGGTGCCCTATTTCCAACTTTCTGTATACTCCATCATTGTATATCGTTCCAAGTTTGTGTTATAGTCTTGTGTGAATTTGAAAATGTGAATGTTTGCAATTTTAATATATTTTCATATTCAATTTAATTAATCCCGCTTGTGTTAAGTAGCCTTGTTAAGATCAAGATACTTGTTGCTGTCCTATGTTATCTATCCCCTCTCTCTCTCTCTCTCTCTCTCTCTCTCTCTCTCTCTCTCTCTCTCTCTCTCTCTCTCTCTCTCTCTCTCGCTCCATTTTTCATGCAGCACTCTGTAATCAAGGAGCGGGAGAGGTCGGCAATCAGGGAACCGAGTGGCTTAAGAGCGGAGAGTAGTGCCAGGAAGGAGAGTTAATTGTTGAGTAGTTAAAACCGAGGAGAGTTGGGATTGGGGTAGTGGAGGAGAAGTGTGGGGGATATGGAGAGGAAGGAGGTGGGAGAGGGGAGGGAGAGGAGAGTATAGGAGAGGGGGAGAGTGCCGGGAGGAGGAGGAGAATTGGGAGAGAGTGATAGTGAGGGTCGCTGGCAATGAGAAGGGTGTGTCTGTTGGTGTTTAGAAGGAATGGTGGTGGGGGGGGGGGGGGGGGGTAGTGGTGGCGTTGATGGAGAGTCTAGAATGCATGAGTGATTTAGGTTAAGGAACTAATGGGGTTTGTGGTGCTTACAGCTCGAGCGAGGTATTGTGTTGTTATGGGATGATAGTAAGGGTGTTGTTGTTGATGGAGGTGTTTGTGATCAGCTGTGGCGATGAGGAAAGGGGTTGGTGTGTGTATAGTGGTGATGATGATAATGATGGTGGCGGCCCGGTGCTATCAGTGATTCTTGGTGGTCGTGATTTGTTGCTTGTGGTGGTACAAAGGAGTACAAAGGAAATCAAGCAACAACAGATCTAGTGACCCTTCTAGGTTGCTTGTCCTCCAAAACACTGAGGATCAAGTGTCCAAACAGTGGTTTGGAGTGGGTAAGGGAACATTGGAAAGGGAATTACTGCCCTGGAACTAATGTCCGTGGCAGGATTAGGAAGTTAGTAGGGGACAGATGGGTTAGTAACTGAGGGGGGATAAAATAAAGTTATTCATTTACAAACGCAGTCAGTCGCGGGTTTGATGCGAGATATTTGTCTAGGCGGAGTTTAAATGAATCAACGGTGATGCAGTCTATAACGTGGTGGTGGTTGATGTGGGGTTAGTAGGAGTTCGAGTTGTCTACCGAAAAAATATATATTGATCTCGAAGGGGGGGGGGGGCAGTGTTTTATTTAAGCTTGCTGAAGGTCTAGCGAGAAAATAAAAATAACATTAAATTGATAAATGTATTAATTAAATCATTAATAAATAAATAAATATATAACTAAATAAAATTCTCCCCTTTATAGTGGTGGTGTGGCGTGAAGGTAGTGGTGGTAGTTGTTGCGATGGTAGTTGTAGTAGTGGGGGTGTTATTAATGGCAGTGGTGGTATTGGAAGCAGCGGTAGTGATTGTCATGGTGGGGGTATTGGTTTTCTTTTAAAGGGAACGACACGATCACTTTATGTTTTCGACAATTCTAGACCGACAGCTTCCGAATTTAAGTTGTTTATTAAGAGCGAAAAAGTGAGAATTAACCCACATAATATAATCTTCCTTCTATCTAATTACTGATGTCCACATAAAGGAGCCCCAAAACATTCTAACAATATTTTATGAAAACAAAAAAGGGTGAAATTATGCTTATGTTGATAGGTCCTTAAACCCTTCAGTAGGATGACGAAATGTTTCCCTTTCTGGCTAACATTAGACGATATTATGCAACTTATGAGGAACTTACTGTATAATATGTTTATGGTTTATTGAGTATTTACCCCTTTGACTACTATAATTAGATTATAAGCTAAAAAAAATTGTATAATGGTAACCAGAATAAGACGCAAATTACGTCACCGCGCTGAAGGGGTTAAAGGAGTACCGGTGTTTATATAACCACCTTTATGTCGGGGCTTGTGATCGGGGTATTTTGTAGAGATTTGAGTTAATTGCATTTGTGGTAAACTATCAATGGAAGTTAAATATTACTAAGCTATAATGAATCAAATAAAATCAATCTAAATGAAAACTACTCTATATCTAAATTGAATTCAATCTGAAACAAGCTAATTTATATCCAAAGGTCTCGCATAACAAATGTATATATAGGGTAAGGTTATAAGGGTTAATATTAGCCAGGAATTAACTCACCAATAGTTCCACGTGGCAATGAG
>JBAKBP010026499.1:0-30000 GCA_037953745.1 Lithodes maja | reverse complement strand
GGAGGGGGAGGGGGGGGCCGACTCCAGACAGAGCCAGAATAGGGACAACATAACAGGACACAATGAACACACAAAAACAAAATACAAATTCACACACATCTAGGTCATCCAGGAGAAGACGAATCAGAGATCAGGGTCACCAAGGTCCCTCCAGCACTTCCCCAGCCCCCGACCACCCAGAGAGGTTCCAATCTCGGCAGGTAGACATGCAGGAGAGCGAAACCACAAGCCCGCCCACCACACTTTCAGGCGCACCATTCATATAAACCGTCTCTCCAGGCCAGGCGCCTGATGAACTATTATCTAGTCCAACCTGCGCCCGACCCCTTACCCCAAATGACCACGTATTCACACATATATTCACAAGCATTCTCCATTCATTCCTGTTTATTACCACATCCTTTGCCTGATCTATCGTAATTCCTTTATCATCCAAAGCTTGTCTTACACAGTCTCTCCATCTCAATGGGGGTCTTCCTGCCCTTCTATCTCCCTGTGTATCTTACTCACATATTCTCTTTGTAAGCCTTTCATCTTCCATTCGTTCCACATGACCATACCAGCTCAGCACCCTTCTGTCCACTCTGGCCGACAAATGTTCCTGCTGCCCCACTCTCCTACGTATCTCTTCATTCTTCAATCTGTCTCTACGAGTAACTCCACACATACTCCTCAAGCAGTTCATCTCCATCATATCCAGCTTTCTTCTCTCCCTTTCCTACAGAGCCCATGTCTCAGCCCCACACATCACTGTTGGCACAACAGTTCCTTAATACATTGCACTTTTTACTTTCATTCCGAGATTTCTCATCTTCCACATACTTCCCATTGCTCCGAAAACCTTCCTTCCTTCACACAATCTCTGTTTTACCTCCATTTCCATACCTCCACTCCTGCTTATCGTTCCTCCTAGACATTTAAAACACTCTATTTGTTCTAATATTTCCCCATCCAGCCTCACATCTAGATTCACCCAACGATCACGCTTATTACACACCATTACTTTACTTTTATTGATGTTCACCTTCAGTTTCCTCCTCCCACAAACCACACCAAACTCTTTGACTACCCGCTGCAGTTTCTCCTCAGAATCCGCCACTAACGCTGTGACATCAGCGAACAGCAACTGATTCAACTCCCAATCTCTACCATTCTTTCCTACTAAACCCAATCCTTTTTTCATAGTTCTCATTTTCACCTCCCTCACCACACCATCCATAAGCATATTAAACAGCCATGGTGACATTACTCAACCCTGTCGCAAACCTACATTTACCTCAAACCATTCACTCGACTTACCATTTCCTACTCTAATACATGCTCTGCTCCCTTCATAAAAAGTCTTAACTGCTTTTAACAAATTTCCTCCAATTTCATAAACCCTTATGCAAGGTTCACACATTGGCGAGTCGGAGCGCGAAGCCAACGCGAGTGATGAAATTCTTGCACTCGCCAATGATTATCCCAAATTCGCCGACACTCGCCGACACTCGCACAGACTCGCGTTGACTCGGGCTGCACCGCGTACACTCGCGAACGGGGCCAAAAATTTCATGCATGCATGAAATTTGGAGAGTCAAGTGGGAGTAGGACGCCAAACCGCATAGACTCGCGTAGACTCGCGTAGACTCGCGTAGACTCCTGTAGACTCGTGTGACACTCATGTAGACTCGCGTGACACTCATGGAGACTCGCGTTGTACTATTTGTAAACTAAATGATCGCGAGTATATAGGAGTCTACGCGAGTCTACGCGGGTCTACGTGAGTCTACACGAGTACAACATGAGTCAACACTATATGCAAATAACCATGTGGGTGCCAATATTGGCAAAGGCGAGTTTAACAGGAGTCAAACAGGAGTCAACACGCCCCTAACGCGAGTTAACACGGGGTAACGCGAGTGTAACACGCGTAAACGAGAGTACCCACGTGGTGGTCTGAATTTCACAGTATGTGTGGCGAGTCAATGCGAAACCAACATGAGTATACAGGAGTTTACGCGATATTAACACGGGTCTATGCGAGTCTACGCGAGTTACGGCGAAACCAACGTGAGTCTATGCGAGGAACGGCGAAAGCAACGTGAGTCTACGCGAGCGGTGTGCGACTGCTGGCAACACCGCGCGAGTAGGTGGCACCACCGCGTGATACACCCCCTATATAAAGGACCGCCCACGCTGCATACTCCACTCTCCACAGTGACCCCAGCAAGGACCCATCGACCCGTGCCGCACATCGACCCACGCTGCCCTACCACGCTGCCTGCCCTACCACGCTGCCCTACCTGCCTGCCCTGCACCATGCCTTTGCCCAAGGAGAAGGTGGCGGCCACCAAGTCTCGGAAGGGTGGTGTTGGTGTGTTGAAGAAAACCAGTAAGCCTACACCACCCGAACAACCCCGCATCGCACCCACGAAGGCTACACCACCCGAACAACCCCGCATCGCACACCCTGCCAGGAGGTCTGCTGCGTCGCAAGAGTTGGATGACTCTGAAGAAATTGTGCCGGACAGCCAGCCCAGTGGACATGAGGACATGGACCTGTTTGACGGAGACATTGAAGATGCCGGCAGCCAGGATACTCAGCCCACCCAGGATACTCTGACCAGTCAGGACACCCAAGGTAGCCAAGGTAGCCTAGAGGACACTGACAGTGATGATGATACCCCTGACACCCCTGGCAGCACGGACCCTGTTCGTTATGGCGCCATCAAGAAGAAGAAGCTGACAAGGGTTATCCTGAGCGACGAGACTGAGGACATGCTGGCCGAGTGGGTGAAGGACACCCCAATGTTGTACATGAAGCGTAGCAAGGGCTACAAAGATACCCGCAGGAAACTCCGCGCCTACGATGAGAAGGCTGCTACCCTGGGTGTTGATGTCTCAGGTAAGTACCCCCAACCAAACATGCACCATGATATATTAATGTTAATAAGTGATTGAATACCGTGCTGTTGTGTTCTTGGTTTGATTCCAGTGTTTTATACCTCAAATACATCAATACTATTATGTTAAACTGTGCTAAATTGCCATATATATAGGTGTGTTGCTAGTATCATCTACATCCCTTTACATTTGTATTTAACACCATTAACTAATAATGTATTATCCACCCATGTTTGGCCTGTTAACTACGTAATTTAAATCATATATATAAAGGTGCATTGCTTAATAAATATTACTCTTTACACAGGCGGTAATCTGGCCCATTGGGTCAGGAACATGCGGTCCAGGTACTCAAAGCTGAGCGACATCAAGAGTGGATCGGGAACATCTGGGACATTCGAGGGCAAGCCACTATCCGAGAGGGGCGCCTGGATCATGCAGAAGTTTGCCTTCCTGAAAGGGCACATCTCCCTCGTAAAGACCAAGGTCACAGCTAAGGTTAGAACTAATATAAACATACCTAATATGTGTGAAATCAATATATACTTAAAGAACTGTTCAATGTCACATTCGGAAAGTATTATTTCACCATGTATACCTAGGCTATTAATGTCTGTTAATAACATGCTTATCTTGTGCATATATATTTGATTTTATAAATTTATTAATTCATGTCTGTCAATATCATGGTTATTTTGTGCATATATACTTGAATTCATACATTTCTAATGGAAGGCTTCATGTAAACATCAAATGTATTTTATTATATTTATTTATATTGTCAAGGTACATATATTTAAGTATACTAAAATAGGTGAAAGGTGTTATTCATATAGGATATATTAATGTTTTTGTATTTCAGTTTCCCAACCCGACCGTGGACGTCTCGCCGGATGTGGATGTGGAGGTGATTCTGGATGACGAGAGTGATGGAGAGGACACTGTCATGCCCCCTCCATCCAACACAACTCCCACTGGCAGGTCCAGCAGCCAGAAGAAGCGCCGGAAGTCTGCAGATGCAGTCTCACCTGTGGAGGTAAATATGAAAACATTTAACATATGTCATTACGAGACTATATTAGTCATTACGAGAGTATTACATAAATCCTATGTTCGTGTACGCTAGAAACCGCAAACAATTCCTGTAGAGGAAGACATGTGCATCCAGGGGAGAAAAACATAGAAAGTTTATTATCAAAACTTACCATGACATGTATGTATTATTTTATAACTACAAAAGGTGTTTAACATGCATACTCTTGTTTCTACAGTTGAGTGCGACGCGGGAGGCGATGCGGGAGGACATGTCACGCCTGGTGACATTCCTGGCTGTGAAGGAGACCAAGTATGCACAGTTCGGGGGGTACTTGGAGCAGCAGCTCGAGAGGCTCCCTGACGCTGTAGGGGAGACATTGTCACGGAGGATAATGCAGCAAGTCCTTCAGGCCAGGGATGAGGTCAGCCTCGCCACGTCACCCCAGATGGCGATACCACTAAACCCCACGCAGATACTCACCACACCACCAGGCCCCCCGCAGTTGCACATCACACCACCAGGCCCCCCGCAGTTGCACACCACACCACCACAGATGCAACCCCAGCCAGGACCGTCACGCATGCAAGCAGCCTTCACCAGCCCCACATTCTCAGAGATGCTGGCGGGTACGACATTCAGGTCTCCTGCACATGCACATGAATGGTGGGCGGGGGCGCTGATCCCTACACATGGCGCCAACATACCAACACCGGTTCCCTCAAGCCCATCTACTAGTAGGCCGGCAACACCAGGGAACTTCATATATACAAGGTTGAACACGCAAGTCACCACCCCCAGGCCTGGGGATGACGACAATGTGTGAAACCTTTGTGTATAATAATAAAGTCATAAACCCCCCAGTGATGCGAATGACGAATATATGTTATACTATTCTACACATCAAATGAATATGTCTTCTTATGTCTATACTTTCTGCTATATATTAACATGCTATATATCTATGTTTCTTATGATAATAAACTATGTGCCTCCAGCTGTTGTTTTGGATCCTAACATAATTATTATAGTTTATCTGTTTATATTATCACCAAAGGTTCCTTTTAAAAACATGGAAATGACTTGACAACAGAGAAAACATTTAAGTTAATATGAATTAAAGTTGTGTTATGAATAATATTGATATTAACATCAATAATGAAGAGAGAACAAATACCATATAATATGACTGACATAGGTTTATGGAATAATATTTATATTAACATAAATAATGATGTGGAATATATGCAAAGGATTTATATGATGACAAATAATAATATACCGATTGATATCCAACATGACATATAAATAAATAGAAGATCAAAATTCAATAGAATATATTAAACATTATGACACGACATAGAAAACAATGAACACCATAATATATGAGACTTAATACAAATCGAATAACATATAGAGAATATATATTAATGAGGTTGAATTGATTTAGAAAATGAATAACAACAGAATATAAATATCTAAACAACAATAATATTAATAAAAGCAAAAGCAACATATGGATACATACCTTTATATCATGTCGTTCTGCCAGGGGACAATTCCTCTGGGTGATGAGTAGTAGTCGGTGAGGTACTGGTGTTGACTCTTGGCCTGGGCTGTAACGACATTCCCGGATAGTCTCTGGAGGGGATTCAGCCTCTCCGGCTCCTCCCTCCAACCCCCAGGGATGATAGCATGCGTCACAGGGTCCTCCTCGTCCACTAGGTTGGCGTGGTGATTAGGGTACCTCATCCGCATAAGGTTGTGCATGCAGCAGCACGCCATCACCACAGACTCAACACGGGGCGGGTGGAGGGCAATGCTGGTGTGGAGGCACCTGAACCTGAATTAGGGAGAGAAAGAGCATGTATATTTAAACACTGACTAGTATAATTCATATTAAATAGGGAAATAATGGTTAGGATCATGTATAGTTAACACTCGACTTGCAGACGTGGACGACTCACAGCCTGTGGATGTGGGGGAGATGTATTAATCCATATTAATTATAGGGAGAATGGTTACGAGCATAGGGAGAATGGTAACAAGCATGTATAGTTAATACCTGACTAGTATACTTCACATTAATAGGGTGCCATCACCGATACCTGTATTTATGGTCAAACATGTCACATAATCATACACATACCTGGATGCCATGATGCCAAAGGCGTTCTCAACAACTCTGCGAGCCCGGGACAGTCTGTAGTTGAAGATCCGTTCAGGTACAGTCAGTCGCCGGGTAGAGTGTGGCTTCATCAACCACCTTCGCATGGGGAAGGCGTCATCACCCACCAGGAAGTAGGGAACAGGTGTGTCGTCGTTGGGCAGGGGTTCAGCAGCAGGGAGTCCCAGGGTGCACCCATCCAATGCTGCTCTTATATTGGTTCTTATAAAGATCCCACCATCTGAGCAGCTACCGTGATTACCCACGTCACAGTAGAGGAACTTGTAGTCAGCGTCTACAATAGCCATGAGCACGATGGAGTGGAAGCCTTTGTAGTTGTAGAATTCTGTACCGGCATGTGGAGGGCATTTGATGGCGCAGTGCTTTCCGTCGATGGCACCAACGGTATGCGGGAAATCCCAGCGCTTGGCAAACTCACTGCCAACCACCTTCCACTCCGCCGGTGTCCTGGGGCAACGTATAAGCTCCTCCTGGTATTCTGCAATGATGGCTTCGCATGTTGCAGGCACAATGAGGGAGATGGTGTTCCGGGCAACACGGAACGCATACTGTAGGCTAGGATATGAGTCACCAGTGGCCAGGTACCGGAGTGTGATTGCAATCCTCAGCCCAGGTGACAAAGCCTGCCTCCAGAAGGTGTCCTGCTTCTCTACCCTAGGCCCGACACGTGCCACCAACTCCCTAAACATGTGGACGTCCACACGTAGCAAGTTCCGGAATCCTTTGGGGTCCTCTCTCTCTAGCTCCTCCATAAGTTGTTCGTACACACCGAACTGTGGCCGTCTCAGTAGCCACCTCCTAGCCCAAACTGTCCTTCGTGGCCTTTCCCCTTGATGTCTTTCTTCAGCCTCCTTCTCCTCCAGCTCCTCTAGGTCTATGAGATGCATCTGCATCTGCATGAGTATGACCACAGCGGCTGCTCTGCGCCTCGTGATGGACATGGTGTGTGGGTGGGTGGGTGGGTGGGTTGGTTGGGCTGTATCCTGCAGAGTAACACGTACGTCCGTCCGTGGTGGTGTTGCGTGGTGTGAGAAATGGTGCCAGTTGGGGCCTCTTTATATACGTTTCCTGACAATCGCCAACACTCGCACACACTCATGTTAGACTCCCATACACTCCTATTAACTTCCTGTAGACTCGCGTTCATCTCGTGTAAACACGTGTAAACTCATGTAAACTCCTGTGAAACTCGTGTAGACTCGCACTATTCGTACCCTGGAATGTGACCGTTATTTTTCAAATTTCGGCGGTGCATGTTGGGGTCGTGTTACACTCGCCGACACTCGTGGATACTCCTGTGAACTCGTGTAAACTTGTGTAAACTCGTGTAAACTTGTGTTATTTTCGTGTTATATGCGTGTTTACTCGCATCAGATGCTACTCGCGTTGGGTTCGGGCTCCATCATGGTGAGTATGCGGCGAGTGTGACTCACGTTGGCCTCGCGCTCTGACTCGCCAATGTGTGAACCTTGCATTAACACCTTCCACATTGCTTCAGGATCCACACGATCATACGCTTTTTCAAATCGTAAAGCCCAAAATATCTCCTTATGCTTCTCTAAATACTTCTTGCATAACTGTCTTACTGCAAACATCTGATTCACGCACCCTCTTCCCCTCCTAAAACCGCACCGTTCTTCTCCTATTGCAACTTCTGAACACTTTATCACCCTCTCTATCAACACCCTGCCATACAGCTCTCCAACCACTGATAATAAACTAATACCTCTATAACTTGAACACTCCTGCAGATCTCCCTTCCTCTTGTACAACGGCACAATACACGCACTCTTCCAGTCTATTGGTAACATTGACACAACATTTATTAATTTCATAAGGGGATAATTCCACTTGAGGTTTACTTTTTCCTGGGCCCCTTTCTCCCTCATGGTTAGCCCCATTGTGATTTAGATTGTAAAACGTGTGAACCCTTAGTCTGGCGATTTTAACAACTTCCGCCCCATTTCTGTCAAATCTCAGACCTTTCGTGCCAATTAGGTATCGATTATTTCCTGGCGAGCAATAGCGAGTCTGTAATTTAAGAGGAGCTGGACTTCGGTCGGAATTTTTTTTTACAGAAAAATTTCCATATTTATCTTGAAAGGGGGTCTAGGGCGTGTAATTTAAACCTCGATGGAGGTCTAGGGAACAAACTAAAGACCTCCCCCGAAGGGGTTTTTAGCTTGAGGCATAAGGGGTGAGGGTTCACATTTTGGTAGATTTTTTAATTTATTTAGTATTGTTTTAGTTTCCACCCTTGACCTCCATCAACATTTAAAAAAAAACATCCATTAGATTCCCCTTCCAGATTAAATTGTACATTTTTTGATAGAAAAATGTCCCGGCCGAAGGCCGATTCTTTAAAAATTACAGACTCACTGTCGTTCGCCAGGAAAACAAATCGACACCTAAATAGCTCTTAAGGTCATAATATTGACAAATAAATGGGGTGAAAGGTCTTAAAATCGACAAACTAATTGGGCTAAACATGAGAGAGAAGGAGGTCTAGAAAAACCACCCATCTCCCGTTAACCATATACAGTATTCACCCTCCAGCCAATGGTTCTAGCCTGTAAATGAGCTTCCGGGCCACCTACGAAGCCTAGGGCCAGCATACACGGAAACAAAAAAATCCGTGAAATTTGAAGGAGGGATATGCGTATTTATTTGCTCATTTATGTATATTTTTGTTATTTGTTTAGTTTCCTCTCTAAACCTCCATCAAACTTAAACAAACACCCGCCCAAGACCCTCCTTCAAGATCAATTTGTAAATTTTACGTTACAAAAATGTCTCGACCGAAGGCCGGTTTTTCTTAAATTACAGGCTCGCTATCGCTCGCCAGGAAATAATCGACACCTAAATACCACGAAAAGTCTTAATATTGACAAAGAAATGGGATGCAAAGTCTTAAAATCTCCAAACTAATGGAACGAAAGTCCTAAAATTTCAAAACTTATATGCTAAACATGAGAGAGAAGGTTGTCCAGAAAAAAGACCCTTCTCCCCTTAAGTTAATACTTCTATTTACGAACTAAAACGATAATATTAATAACATATACTTGTTTATGGTTAATAACATATACTTGTTTATGGTTAATAACATATACTTGTTTATGGTTAATAACATATGCTTGTTTATGGTTAATAACATATACTTGTTTATGGTTAATAACATATACTTGTTTATGGTTAATAACATATACTTGTTTATGGTTAATAACATATACTTGTTTATGGTTAGGTATGCGTGGAACTGTTCAAATTACGGTATTATAATGGCAATATTACTGCGTGTCCTATGAATGCAAAATAACGGAATACTGGAATACTTTATTCAGTACTAAAATATCCAAATTATCCAAGACCCCCACCACGAACAAAAGAAAAATCAATGAAGAATAGGAAGCCAGTACTAATCTAATCCAGAAACAAAACCAACAAAGAAACAGAACTAAGAGAGAAGAAGGAGGAACTACAGCAGAACCAATAGAACCGCAAGAAAAAAAATAAGCACGATGCTCCGAATACCGAAATTGCCCCACTTTACCAACGAAAGAAACGGAAACAATAACATCAAACCAGACCTACACGCAGAGAAGACAAGTGCATCTACAACACCGAAAGACATCAAACCAGTAAAACCACATGTACGGGATAACTACCAGAATAAAACCTACACATATAAACAAGTCATCAAATCCCATACGCCCTCTACTAACACCAGACGAGAAGCTAGAATTGCCACCATAACACCAGAGATCCCAACAACACCCGGAAAGACTATCACCAAAACACCACAACACCACGAGGCTCCCAGAAAGAAGATTGTATTCAGTCAGGGACAAAAGGACCAACATCACCTTAAAAAGAGAAGTCACTTACGCCCCTCTTCCACCCAAAAGCCGACTCACCTGCCCGCAAGCTTCTAGGGGGTCTTTTTACTCCCCCTAGATCCGCCCCCTACTGGACTTATGACCTTTTGACCCCCGCACACCTGCCCTGGGACATCTCAGCTAAAGTCGTCACTACAATATCTCTAAAGGTCTGAGGAGTTCTTTTCCCTATTGAGGAATTATTCTTATCGCATTCCATGGTATAGGGAATAACATTAAGATCCCCAATAGGCTACATTTTTAGTACTAGAAGTATAAACTCGCTGACATGTCCCCACCTTACTTCTCTTACTAAATCTGCACTCTAAAAACTACCGAGAGATACTTGTCATGGCAAGGTCATTCGACTAGTTTAGGGCTTTGCGAGAGACCGTTAACACCGGCACTCGGCATATAGAAGTCCTTAGTGCATCTGTCCAACACCATGGTAGCGGACACTTGCAATTAAAAGGTTTAAACACCGCCCCTGAGTTCTTTGAACCTCTTATAACGGTCAGTGGCAGATCGAGTGAAATTAGTAATGGTCATGACCTTACTATCTCCTCGCATTAGCCTGATACGTTGTCACTGTGTCATCACATCAGAGATATCATATTAAAGACCCCAAGTCAAGAGTACCGAAACAGAACTTGATCAACAATTAGCATAACGATCAGGATAGTCGAGTAACTCTAGCCCCAGGATATGTCCAGCTAAAGCCACTCGCGTTAGTCTGATGAAAGTGCCCGGTGTCATGGCATTAAGGAACCTTCATTCAAGATCCAAAACCAGCTAATCAATCTGTAACCCAAACAACTTATCCACACGGCAGGCCATCCTGGATGGCCCAACGGAGAATCGGAAGACCCCACTAGCTGTTACCTTAACTCATCACCACTCCAGCTCCAAGTGTTAGCTTAGGAGTAAATATTGATAACTCACTATACCCAGAAATAAGGTATACATAGTTAATAGCAACTGAGTCCCTAAGTCTCGACTCGGCCCAATTTCTCACCAGTGCGAAGGTGCCAAAATAAGTTAGAGTCCACAAGTATTGACTCTGCCTAAAATTCTCACCAGTGC
This sequence comes from Lithodes maja, assembly GCA_037953745.1. Lineage (NCBI taxonomy): Eukaryota > Metazoa > Arthropoda > Malacostraca > Decapoda > Lithodidae > Lithodes > Lithodes maja. Next base: position 18,935 of record JBAKBP010026499.1, on the reverse strand, counting down.
GAAGGTGCCTAAATAAGTTAGAGTCCAATACGATTTACTTTGTCTAATTTATCATAGATTAATATGAGAGTTCCATGAATTGTTTGTGAGTTAACTTAGAGGTGAATACAGCTATTATATTCCTGATCCCATTACAGATCCTCGCCGTGCTAGAAAAGTTCATATTTGTGTAATACAATTTATTCATGTGTATCTATTAATATTGTTAACCTTAGGAGTAGATAAATAAATACTCTTCATAAATATACTCAGTGTTATTATGTATCCTTTATTTCTACTATGCATGTGTTGTGTGATTTTGACTTCTCCAGTTCAGTAGAACCTACCAAATCCAATCTCAAAACCAGGTAAAACAAGTACAAACAGTCGGCGCTGAACTCAGAGGTTATCACAAGAGATCCTATAGCGGTAATATACATTTGTGAAATATTTGTTTATCCCTTGTTTGTTCTCTAATATTGTTCTCGTAATCCTTAGCTACAATCCAAAACTTTGATTGGTAAGTACAAGAGAATTATGGGGGATGGTTAATTTTTCTGGACCCCCTCCCTGATCTTTAGCCCCATTAGTTTTGAGATTGTAAGTCGTGCTTTCTATTAGTTTAGTGATTTTAAGACCTTTCGATACGTTTCTTTGTCAAAATTAGGACCTTTCGTACCATTTAGTTGTCGATTTTTTCCTGGCGAGCGAAAGCGAGTCTGTAATTTTAGAAGCAGCCGGCCAACGGCCTGCACATATTTATACCGAAACATAATTATACACATTTATCTCGAAGGGAGGGAGGGGGGGGGGGGTCTAGGGGGATTTTTGTTTATAAGTTTAATGGACGTCTAGCAAGGAAAGTAAAACAGATAAATACATAAATAAACAAACATAGAGACCAAAATATAAACCCTACACTCTTAAATAAACAAACATAGAGACCAAAATATAAACCCTACACTCTTAAATACTCCTAATATGTAGGGAGAATAAGTTAACAATAACAATTCAGACTGGCAGTGTTTGGTATCAGCCATTTCCAACACCTCATCCTTTGACTTAAATTGTTTCAAACTCCGTGTGTCCAGACATTTTGGCTCGAACATTCCTTGATTTTGACCCGGTCACACTTTCAATTCTGGGGGAGGCATTCGTTACAGGCAGTTTTGCCTTTGTCTCCCTCATCCACACAGAACACAATAAATAAATAAAAACCTCATCATCGATCTGTATAATATACAAGCTAGATAGACATTACCGAGCAAGTGGGAACAAGATGGCGAGGGTGTTACGACCGGGCACTCAGGTACACTAGGGCTCTCACACAGGACTCGAGTATGGCTCGCTGCCACAACGGAAACACACGATCCCAACCCCAGAGTACTGCCAGCCGAACAAAAAACACCAATACCCTCCAGAGTTCTATCTGCTATAACGGGGTATACAAGAACTCGGTACTAGCGTTTCACAACAGACTAATAAAAAGACGGGAGTTATCTAGTCTGGTCAACAATCAAACAAAGAAGTAAATACAACAACACCAAAGAATAGTGTTGGCCGAAGCCGAAGTAATCCACCCTTGACTAAGAACTTAAGAAGTCCTCCACCCTCTACTTCGGATCGGCACTATTACGTTACGTTAAACAATAGTCCTCGAGCATCGAGCAAGGAATCTTCTGATAAAGTTAGATGCTTCTCGGATACTCGTAAGAAGTAAGTATCGGATTTTGAACAGCAATTCAATAAGCAACACACTGGCAATTAACTAATATTAAAGGCTTTAAATTGACATAAGAAGAATTATAAGAATAGACAGTAGTAAATGGCAAACATATAAAAGAAGTACTCCGACAATGCACTGGCAATAGCCTACTAGGATTGTGCTCGGGGGCCACTAATCTCTAAAGTAGCTATGAGTGCCACACATGAAATCAATAGTGCATAAACAATAACATACATAAGGAAAGCTTCAATACTATGCTGTATCTGCTGACCGAGCAAAGTCTAGCTGGGATGTAGTAGGCTAGGAAACAATGGCTGAGCAAGCGGCTCGTAGCCTAGCGAGGTCCTTAAGGCTGTGCGGCCAAATTACGTTAATTGACGGGATGCTCTCTTGAGAGATCCAGATCACTAGTATCTGGTTCTCTCCTGGCGATCCTCTCAAAGTCAAGCAAACGAGTTAGCACAGTGCTGGGTGGCAGAGGCAAAAGCCCTCACTCGCAACACAGCGCTAAGCTCACAAGGTACACAGTCAGAAAGACCACCTAGGCTTCCCAAGTCTCCGTTGCGATTGTACAGGTTCAACAAAACCTAATACACATAGGGAATCACAACTCTAGTAGCCTCACCCCAGTCTAGCATCACCTAGATCAGCAGAAAACAGGAACATGAATAATCATACACAGGGAAATGCATATACGAGTGCAACAAACATTAATCAATCCTATTCTAGTTATCCCTTCCAAAATAGGCTATTCTAATAGGCATATATCTCGTGAGAACTCAAGCGATAATACTTTGGCTGACTAAATCTGCACCAAAGGGGTCATTGAGGTTAAAAAGGGTTCAGGAAAAGAAGAAGGTAGGGGGTACAGAGAGTAGGGAAAGTTCACATCAGTCGGAAGAATATATATAGTTGCAAGGGATATAAGAAGTCGCTCTGCCTGATGAGTTCTGAGGAAAATGCGGCGAGCCTTCCCTTTTTATACTCGGCCCTCTAGTGAGCATATCGCCAACTACCAAGGACCGCCCACTAGCAATCATTACGTAATATTCTCTCTCAATCTGGGATCGACAAAGGATTTCCCACGCACTGAGGGGGAGGAGGGAGGAGGGAATTAGGCCTACCTGCCGCATGGCGCACTCACTGGCCCCCGTTAAGTAATCTCTCTCTCTCTCCTCTCATCATTACAAATAAGTCCCACACACAACACTTATAACTAATGATATAAAATAGAACTCGTTGACTCAGATGAAAACAAAATACATATTTATAATACTTATAGTACAACGGCTCACATAAACTAAGTTAGGAAACTCTACACAGACTACAGCCAAAGTTCCTGCCCTGACGATCCTAGCGAGAGTGGGGCATGACTGGGCGTTCTGTACAGCATGCTCATACTCGACATGCGTCACACCTCCCCCAAGATTTTACTTGCTCAACCCTGAGCTAAAATCTGATACACAGAACCCCATCAAGCCCCTCACACCCAGCGACCGCATGGCACTAAAACAAAGCTGAGTTTATCATCAAAACACATCTTATTAAAAAAAATTCACATTTTATAACTCCTCCCAACAATAGCAAAAGACACAATATCATGCTCCCAGAGCGAGCTTACAGCAGCTCAGCCGTTTGATAGTTCGTGGACTACTCAAACTCAATAGGCTATGACAAACTTATACAATTATCTATATAAAAAAGAAAGAGTTTTTTTTATGATTTTTATATTTTAATATGTTTTTCCCGGCTGCACTATAAGGGCAGCCTATTTTCTTCTATACCAAACGCTCAACTCCTGCTTTACGACCCAATACGCTGGGCTACAACCGCGAGCCAACAAGCACCAAGCGCAAAATACTATTCAAACTAAAGCAGGAGGCTACCCGTGTGTCAATCTACCCAGGATCATATACCCTTGAACGACCATCTGCAACCACGTTATCACAACCGGCAATATGGCGTATGTCCAGGTTATATACCAATAACCTTAGTGACCACCTGGTCAGCCTCATATTCCGATTGTGAAACTGGTCCAAGAACTTGAGAGGGTGATGATCTGGGTAAACTACAACGACCGGACCATAGGCTGGAACATAGACCTCGAAATGCTCCAGCGCATCATCGTCCTTTTCACTTTCATTCATCAGGTTCTGAAACGTTGCTAGTGCATTCTTAAGTCCGTCAGGCATAACATTGCACTGGTAGGTACTCCCGTCCACAACAAAACCACATACCTCTTTAGCACGCTCGGACAAAGTTACAGGCAACGACCACTCACGACATTCCTTATCCCTCAGACCCTTCGTCCTCACGTAATCCAGCTCTGCTTGCACCACAGGCTGTCGAGCAGGATTTATACGGTAGGGAATTAAACTGAGCCTTGCACTATCTCCAGCCTGCATGCCGGATTCTACCCCGTACATCAGGCCTGGAGAAGCAACAAACATGCGAAAGTACTGCCATAGCCTAGTAAACAACTGCCTTGCACTGTCTCCACGAACAACATGCCTAGTGCCCTCCCACAACCCAGCCGAGACCGCAGCTTCTAACCTGTAGTCTCCCTCCTTCTCCACCTTCGTCCCTAGAACAGCCAGGTCATGAGAGGGACAATCAGTACCACCTGTGCAGTCACTCCCATAGTTCATTATTGCTAAGGCTTCCCCGCCGATACCGTACATGCGCACCCCCGCATTCCTTGTGACGACATCTGCCTGCTCAGCATCACCGCTTTTAGAGACATGGCCAGATACAGTCGGTCTATGGTAGGGCTGTTGCATTAGACTAGAGCAGCATTGGTAGGCTATGTGACGACCGGGCACATCCACTCCACAGCCAACCTCACCAATCTGCTCAATGTCCTTCTTTTTACCACCACCCTTGGCAGCCATGGGTCGACCCTGACCTGGCAACCATGCCAAAGCCTCGTCGCCCACCTTAAACCACCGAAACAACGAGGCTAACGGTCTTTCAACATTCACGTGACCTGCCCGTGGAACATCTTGCACCGCCCGAGTTGTGAGACTCAGGGGCTCGGCACGACCAGTGGGGTATGAACCGAGCTGGTGCTGGAGTGCTGCCCACTGCTGCTCAGGCAGGTGCTCTAGCGCTTCCACAGCCACCAGACTCGTGTCCCCCGCCCACTGCTCCGCCGAGACATGACAATCCCTACTCTCCTCCACCTGTGCCCTACTGCCCCCCTCTCCTTCTCCACCTTGGCCGCGGCAGACCAACGCAGGGACAGTAGGCTGCTCAGGTGGTTGCCTCACAAACTCCTCCAACAGGTTCACATGACATGCTTCCCCGTCCTCGTGTTTGATCTCGACAGCACCATTACCACACTTCTGAACTTCCGGATCCTCCAACTGCAGTTTACAAATATCTGAGGGAACCAACCTGTCTAGATGCTTCCGAAGCAACCCAAGTCCTTCCCCAATATCAAACTGAGCAACCCTTTTTTCTCTCCGTGTGTAACGTTGCTGCCTCGGAGTCTCTTCCGGCCCTACCTCCTCACTAGCTGTGACAGGTCCTGGGGCCTCTCCAGACTCTAACATAGGTGCCAATACTGAATCACCCAGGAGAGCCGCCGAGTCAAATCTCTTAAAACCAACTCCAGCTTTAGCCTCCTCCTGTTGATCGTTCCTCTGCTGGTCTGAAGACGGAGGACTAGGCTGTGACACTTTATCTGCCCGAGCTCGGGTGACAACACACGCCATGGGTTGTGTCTGGCACCGCTCGACCCACTCTTGCTCTTCCCCACTCACGTCGGCCGGCCTCTCGGCAACGACTAAGGGTAGAACCTCAGAAGCGGGCATTGCAAAGTCGTTGCCGAGAAGAAGGTCGACGCCCTCCATTGGCAGTTTCTCCACAATCCCGACATCCAATTCACGTGCCACACCATCCACCTCCAACTCCAACCGCACCAGCGGGTATGACCGAGTTGCATTAATACCCTGCACCACTACCACCCGAGCCGCGTTTATAGGGTAGCCAGTTAAGTTATTCATCAGAGTCTGGGAAGCACCTGTATCACGCAAGACCTCTACTCCATGCTTGCGCCCCGCCCACATCACGCAACCCCGTCCTCTATGGTCACAAAATACATCCTGAGCAGGGTTCGAGCCTCTCAGGTGTTTCTGCATTGGCTGTGCCTCAGCCTCTGACGAACTGCCCCGGGCAAACTCAGAAGACTTCGGAGACACACCAATGTTGCAGGCCAAAGACACAGCTGCTGTAGGTGGTTTGCTAGGACAGACTCTTGCAAAGTGCCCCTTTTCATGACAATGATAACACTCCAACTCCCCTCTGGGCTTCCCTTGGTACTGGGAAGGGCCCGGCCCCTTCTTAAATGGGACGGTGCTAGTCTTGTGGTCAGTCTTGGTATCATGGCTCTTGTACTTATTTGCATAATGTATATCACTAACTCGGGGGGGTGGGGCGTCACGCCCCTTGTTACCTGCCTCACTACGCTGGGCAGACCCGCACCCACGAATTAGTGATAGCCGGAGGTCAGCCATCTCAGCTGCCTCCTGTAGAGTTTTTGGGTTCTTTTCTTTAATTGTTAAAGTCATTTCTGCACCTGTACACTTATAAAACTGCTCGAGCAGAAACAGCTCAGTCAACTGTTCGGCCGTCTCAGCTTTCTCAGAACGTGTCCAGTTTGTAAGTGCATCTTTTAAGTCCCGGGCATGTTCAAGAAAGGTCGCCTCCCTAGTCTTCGTAACACCCCGAAACTTCAATCGATATGTTTCTGGTTGCAACTCGTATGCCCGTAGGACAGCTCTCTTCAATTCTGGGTAGTCAATGCAAGACTCTAAAGGTAGTGCATCATAAGCCTTCAGACCCTTACCCGTAAGTCTTGAGGAGACTAGAGCTGCCCACTTCTCTTCAGGCCAATTATGCTCCCTACACTTCTTCTCAAAACGATTAAAAAATTTTGTGACTTCAGTTTCACTAAATGCCGGCACCAATTTGACTAAGTGGGACAAGGACTGTTCTCTTACTTGGCCCTCACGGCCCATCCGAGTCCCTGTCGACTCTGCACGAGTCTTATCTAAATCTATTTGAGCACAATATTTCTCTGAGTCGTACCTAAGCTCAGCCTCGTGCCTCCTCGTCTCATCCTCCTGCTTCCTAGCCTCAATCTCAATCTCATGCCTCCTAGTCTCATTCTCCTGCTTCCTAGACTCAGCCTCAATCTCCTGCTTCCTAGTCTCATTCTCCTGCTTCCTAGACTCAGCCTCAATCTCCTGCTTCCTAGCCTCAATCTCAATTTTAGCAAGCTCAAGTCTAAATATCATATCTGGAGACAGGCAGGAAGAGGGAGCTGCCACTACTGAAGGAGGGGGGGCAAAAACTGGGGAACCACCATGTGCACCGCCCGAGGGCACTCCAATCTGCCAATTCTCATCCCTCTGTGGGAGAGTGCTAACCTCCGGCAACTGAGTGGACGGCACTGTGGGAGTCGAGTGAGAGGGGATCTGGGGAGGAACCCCCCCAAACGCCCTCTCCTCCGAAACCCCATGTCGCCCACGCAACACCCAGGAAATCAGCTCCCTCTTGGACATCCCTATTACATTGGATAGGCCCAAAACCTTGGCTATCAGGTGCAAGCCATAAATATCCACCCCAGTCAGCCTCTCCTCCGTCACGTGGTACCGCTTACTCACAAAGACTCTAGCATCCTCCTCACTGATTACTAACGGCACCTCTCGCTCCTCGTCAGTGCTAGGGCACGACATACTGAAGTCCACAAAAAAATTCTCGAGACAAAAGTGTTAAACTTCCTTATGCAAGCACTAATTACTAAATTAACTGGAGTCTCTTAAATGCTCTACTAATTGCCCTACAAAAAAAAATATTCTTCAATATGCACGCTAAAGTACAAACAAACAAATGTTGTACAACTCTGCAAAAATTTATACTGTTCACAAAATCCTAAGCAAGGTCGCCATTTGTTACGACCGGGCACTCAGGTACACTAGGGCTCTCACACAGGACTCGAGTATGGCTCGCTGCCACAACGGAAACACACGATCCCAACCCCAGAGTACTGCCAGCCGAACAAAAAACACCAATACCCTCCAGAGTTCTATCTGCTATAACGGGGTATACAAGAACTCGGTACTAGCGTTTCACAACAGACTAATAAAAAGACGGGAGTTATCTAGTCTGGTCAACAATCAAACAAAGAAGTAAATACAACAACACCAAAGAATAGTGTTGGCCGAAGCCGAAGTAATCCACCCTTGACTAAGAACTTAAGAAGTCCTCCACCCTCTACTTCGGATCGGCACTATTACGTTACGTTAAACAATAGTCCTCGAGCATCGTGCAAGGAATCTTCTGATAAAGTTAGATGCTTCTCGGATACTCGTAAGAAGTAAGTATCGGATTTTGAACAGCAATTCAATAAGCAACACACTGGCAATTAACTAATATTAAAGGCTTTAAATTGACATAAGAAGAATTATAAGAATAGACAGTAGTAAATGGCAAACATATAAAAGAAGTACTCCGACAATGCACTGGCAATAGCCTACTAGGATTGTGCTCGGGGGCCACTAATCTCTAAAGTAGCTATGCGTGCCACACATGAAATCAATAGTGCATAAACAATAACATACATAAGGAAAGCTTCAATACTATGCTGTATCTGCTGACCGAGCAAAGTCTAGCTGGGATGTAGTAGGCTAGGAAACAATGGCTGAGCAAGCGGCTCGTAGCCTAGCGAGGTCCTTAAGGCTGTGCGGCCAAATTACGTTAATTGACGGGATGCTCTCTTGAGAGATCCAGATCACTAGTATCTGGTTCTCTCCTGGCGATCCTCTCAAAGTCAAGCAAACGAGTTAGCACAGTGCTGGGTGGCAGAGGCAAAAGCCCTCACTCGCAACACAGCGCTAAGCTCACAAGGTACACAGTCAGAAAGACCACCTAGGCTTCCCAAGTCTCCGTTGCGATTGTACAGGTTCAACAAAACCTAATACACATAGGGAATCACAACTCTAGTAGCCTCACCCCAGTCTAGCATCACCTAGATCAGCAGAAAACAGGAACATGAATAATCATACACAGGGAAATGCATATACGAGTGCAACAAACATTAATCAATCCTATTCTAGTTATCCCTTCCAAAATAGGCTATTCTAATAGGCATATATCTCGTGAGAACTCAAGCGATAATACTTTGGCTGACTAAATCTGCGCCAAAGGGGTCATTGAGGTTAAAAAGGGTTCAGGAAAAGAAGAAGGTAGGGGGTACAGAGAGTAGGGAAAGTTCACATCAGTCGGAAGAATATATATAGTTGCAAGGGATATAAGAAGTCGCTCTGCCTGATGAGTTCTGAGGAAAATGCGGCGAGCCTTCCCTTTTTATACTCGGCCCTCTAGTGAGCATATCGCCAACTACCAAGGACCGCCCACTAGCAATCATTACGTAATATTCTCTCTCAATCTGGGATCGACAAAGGATTTCCCACGCACTGAGGGGGAGGAGGGAGGAGGGAGGAGGGAATTAGGCCTACCTGCCGCATGGCGCACTCACTGGCCCCCGTTAAGTAATCTCTCTCTCTCTCCTCTCATCATTACAAATAAGTCCCACACACAACACTTATAACTAATGATATAAAATAGAACTCGTTGACTCAGATGAAAACAAAATACATATTTATAATACTTATAGTACAACGGCTCACATAAACTAAGTTAGGAAACTCTACACAGACTACAGCCAAAGTTCCTGCCCTGACGATCCTAGCGAGAGTGGGGCATGACTGGGCGTTCTGTACAGCATGCTCATACTCGACATGCGTCACAAGGGCAATCGGTACTAAATAGGACAAGAATTGCTCACAATGTGATACAAGCATAAAACTTTCCACAATAGTTCACAAAGACCTATTTTACAATTTCAGGGCAGGAGCCACCGAGATTTCAGTGTTGCATAGCAACGGTTGCTAGGCAAATCATTTTCCTTAGCAACCGGCAGCAACAATGCAGTTTCTGAAAAACTGTGAGGTGCTATTTTTTTTCTCAACTCCTTGTTCTAAAAAACATGTAGCATTGCATTTGGAGATCATAATTATACAAGAATTATGTGGCATAAAATCCAATTTAGGGCAAGTCAGGCTATAAAAATGCCACTCCTAAAGCTTCAGACACTGTTGTCACAGTCACTTTTGCATTTGCAGTAGGCTGTGCATTTTAGATGGGCATCAACACATTTGCAGTCTGTGCATCCTCCTCGGCAAGAACACTTCAGTAGTTCTGGGCAGGTTGCACTGGCTTCGGGCAAGTTAGACCACAGAGGCCTCCACTTTTCTGGGCAAGTCCATCCCCACTCACTTGGAGAGGGCAACTGTCGTTCTGGCACCGTGGTGCAGCCCCAGTGATGCCCACCTTGTAGTACTGCCCTCTTCATGTGTTGCTGTAGAGCAGCCTTGGTTGGAGGTAGACATGATATCTGACGTCCTTTGTGGATGAACAGATTCTTTCTGACTTCATTGATGGAACGAGAAGTTGCTGTCCTGTCATAGAGTCGAATGGTGAAGTACTCCAGAGAAGCCTCAGTCGCTTCACCAATTTGTTCAGGTGCATTGTGCAGCTCATAGAATGTCGCAGTAAATTCATCATGTGCCTCCCACACTTTCCATGCAGTCTTCTTTCCCACCTGGACCAGATGGGACACGGTATCACAACCTGTATAAGCATGGAACACAGGCAGTGCCAAGGATCTTTCTGTGCCAAGTGAAGCACATATTTCATGAGCTGGGATGTACCTAAAGTCCTTTCCACAACCAAAGGCAATCCAGAGTTCTATCTGCTGTCTCTGAGCTAGCTGCTGTACGACTGCCACTGCCAATACTACCACATCAGTGTCCACAGTTCGAACAAGGATCTTGTGGAAGCCCTGCATAACAGCATCACTGACATGCACCATGATCCTCGAGTCTGCCTCCTCATGGTTGCAGGGAGCAATGTTGCTGGTGTCTCGTGTAGGTAAGCATAGCACATTGGCACCATCAGTAACAATGAGAGTCTGGTCTCCTGATGCATTTTCCAGCAGTTCCTTGTTCAGGAATGTAAACAGGTCTGTCTTGTTGTTGGCCAAGCGAAGGAACTGCTGCCAGTTCTTTGGTGTTGGGCTAGACGCCCCAACTCGTCTGCGCTGAATAGGACCAGTGACACGTTGTTCTCTTGTCTGTGACTTGAGGCTGTTATCGAAGTACTGGTCCCAGACAACATCCACTCTCAGAGCCTGACTTTGAGCATTGTTTATGTATGGAAGAAAGACCTTGGCAGCATAGTCTCCAAATGTCTTGCAGCCCTCAGGTCTAAGAAAGTGAACAAGTGCCGCACCATCCATGATTCACACTTCAGTCTCTGGTGTCACATCATTTGATGACCCTACTTTCTTTTCAAGACATTCTATGAGATCAGACTTCTTCCCTGGACGTAGCTGCCCATAGGCAGACAGAGATGGAGGAAATGGGAGGTTTTCATGATTGAAGAAATTGTTCAAGTCACCTTTCCTTGTCTGACATGCAACATACAGACTTGCAAACAGCGAAGATTCACTTTTGAGGAGACTGACTTTGTCCCCTGATTTGTTTGATCGTTTGCCTTGGACATTGAACAGTACCACCTTGTTCCTGGTAATTGTTGCTGTGATTGGCTTAGTATTTGTTCTGAGCCGCTCTTCCACAAATGTTGCATACTGCTCCTGACCCTTTGATGCGAGAGTGGTTAGACACTCGACTGACTGCTCATCCATGATGTCCTTTGTATGGAGTCTGAGAAGGTCCTGCCCTTCCTCCTCAAATGGGCTCCCCATGTCCTCCATTACACTAACTACCACCTGAACCTGTCCAGCAAACAACTTCTGGGTTGACCGGGTTTGTTCATGATGGTTTCTTTCCCCAGAACTTTGTTGTTTCCCTACCATGGTCGCTTCAAACTCAGAAATTACTCTGACAAGTTCTGGTCCGGCCACTGCCCATCTCAAGAGGGAGTTTGCATCCTGGGTAAGCCCGATGATTCCGCCTTCATCCTTCATTACTCCATTGTTTTGTTCATGGCAGTGATCGACAGCAATGAGGGAGAATTTTCTCTGGGATTTTGCCACAACAAACTTGCCTTGCTGAAATTCTTTGGCAACATCTGGATGAGTGTGAGATAGACTGCTCATGTCACGCACATGTACGGACATCCAACGTGCGTAGTGGGTGTGGTTGAGACTGAAGAACCAAGGTGTCAATTTCTTCAATGTATCCACATACAAATCAAAGTCACCAGTACGTAGTGATCGCACAAATGTGAACAAGAGAAGTTCCAGCTCTAGACTCGTATGCCAGTACATGAACTGAGGACTTTCAGCTTTTCGCCGTTCACACCATGTGCTGAAAGTGTCTGTGGATTCTTCGGAATTGTTTGCAACATATCCATCATAAGCCTTCTTGAGAAGGATGTACAATGCACATGCAGTGACTTGGTGAGCATGACGGGTTCGAGTCACATGGGATGCCTTCAGGAAGGACTCAGCAATGCCTGGTGTGGCAACATCAGCTTACTGGAGAACTTCCACCCAACCACTTCCATCAAGCCAATGACCCAAAGCTTTCAAGCCTGTCATTTCAGTGTGTAGACCCCCCATAAGCATTACAAACTTGTCCTCACCATACAGTTCGGACATATTCCATTGCAGCTTCTTCAGTGTAGCATACAGAGGTTGGTCCCCACTAATCACTGGAGTCTGGCCAGGGTTGAGGTGATGAACTGCTGACTTCACCACTTCCATGCAATGCCGAAGCATAGATGGTGAGCTGGCTTCCTCAACAAAGAGAAGCATCATGGCATTCACAGATGGCAGAATGTCTGGGTCTGGCACTCTGCTAGCATGGTATGCTGCCCAAGACAAAGTCGCCTCTGCTGATAATTATGTCATCTGCATGATGTTTCTCAACATGACTCAGCCAGTCATATTCCTTGTCCATGTCCTTGGTCAAAGGGGTGTTGGAAGAAGCCAGGTCTGCAGGGATGGGTGGGACAAAGACGTAATTTTTTTGGCAACCGTGTTGGTTTCAGTTCAGTGTACGAAAGGGGCAAGTCGCTCATTTTCCTCAACCCCCTCTCTTGAGTTATTGAATTAGTGAATCCTTGGCCATTGTCTTCATCTTCACAGACATCTCGCGGAGTGAGATTCTGGAACAAGGACAAGCTGGTGCCATGGAATGAACTTGTAGATGTCGCAGACTCTCCCGCGCTGGCACATCCTGTCAATTCAGGCGCGGCTATCTAACTACATCTACCAACTACAAACTACAGTTTAGTAGCTAGTGGATTTGGGGCTGTTAGATAGCATTTGGGACACTGATCTAGATATACTAGTACTTATTAAAGTACTAGTATATCTAGATCAGCTGGCACTGAACCCCATGCTGAGTTACACAGCAGTGATGTCACCAGTGTGCCCTGGTTGTGTGCTGACATTCACTCTATTATATAGATATAAATTATATGCTTTTATACATCTTTTGAACCATTTTAGGAGTGAATATAGGAAAATAAATAAAAGTACAATGTCATAACACTTCATAGTAGTTCAGAAACTGCATCGTTGCTGCCGGTTGCTAAGGAAAATGCTTTGCCTAGCAACCGTTGCTATGCAATACAGAAATCTCGGTGGCTCCTGCTCTGAAATTGTAAAGTAGGTCCTTGTGAACATTTCCGGGAAGTTTCATGCTTGTATCACCTTGTGAGCAATTCTTGCACCCATTTCCTTGACTTGTTTCTGTTCAACTGACGGTATAGTGCAAAGTTCCCATCAAGATTTATCAGCTATTTTGAAGATCTTGTTGTGAAATATGATGCTAATTATCCAAACTAGATCTTAAGGGGAGACTGACCGTACGGTGTTTAGGCTGTTAATTAATTTATTCATATATTTGTTTAGTTTCCTCCCTAGACCTCCATCAAGCTTAGAAAAACACCCCCTTCAAGATAAAGTTGTCCATTTTTTGGTAGAAAAATTTCCCGGTCGAAGACCGGTTCCTCTTAAAATTGCAGGCTCGCTATCGCTCGCCAGGAACAAAACGACACCTAAATGGCTTGACAAATCTTAAAATTGACAACGAAATGGGGCGAAAGGTGTTAAAATCGCCAAACTAATGGGCCGAACGTCTTATAATCTCAAAACAAGTGGGGCTAAACATTAGGGAGAATGGGGTCCAGAAAAACGGTCTGCCTCCCCTTAATATGATGCAGAAACATAGTAGTTTCATATTTGTTCATTGATTATCCAGAAATAGCTGCTAAGGGATTCAATTTATCGTCAGCTGAAAAGAAACAGTGTCCAGGCATCACACCCAACCAATGACTCACATCTCCACACCGTCTGGCCTTCCAAGCGACTCATCATGGTCACTGTAGGGTTTATATTTTTAACCCATACAGTACCGGTGACGTCCTTTTCAATATATTCTGGCAACTATTAGACGATATTATAAAGCTTAGGAAGGACGTCTACTGATTAAAAGGCTGCAAACTATCTCAATTAATACTTTTAACTACTATACATCTTTTCCAAGCTTCATAAAATCGTTTAAATGTAGCTGATATAAAATACAAAATACGTCGCTGGTACGGTAAGGGTTAAGGTATGACGGTGAGCGTATTATTTGATGAACCCCTTCAGCACGATGACGTCATTTTACCTTCGCTTCTGGCTATTATTAGACCATGTTATTCAGTTTAAGGGGGTGACCTGTTTTTGTTCTGTCCTTTTCTATCTTTCTCTGGCTTGTATCCATTTGGCCCCATTCAGCCTACTGTTTTAAGACGTTTATCCCCATCCAGGTGTAACATTTTTACTGGTGAGCGGTAGCGAGCCAGCATATTTCTTATTTATGTTTGACAGCAGGCTAAATTTGTAAATTTTTCGATAGAAAAATGTCTCCGGCGAAGGCGGATTTCTTCATATAATGCTGGCTCGCTATCGCTCGCCAGGAAGAAATCGACACCTAAATGGGGATAAACGTCTTAAGATAGTTGGCTGAATGGGGCCGAATGGATACAAGCCAGAGAAAGAGAGAAAATGATAGAAACAACAAAAAGCAGGTCACCCCCCTTAAGGGGACATGGGCTGTTTTTCTGGTCCCCCTTCTTCCTCATGCTTACCCCCAATAGTTTTCTGGTCACCCTTCTTCCTCATGCTTACCCCCAATAGTTTTCTGGTCACCCTTCTTCCTCATGCTTACCCCCAATAGTTTTCTGGTCCCCCTTCTTCCTCATGCTTACCCCCAATAGTTTTCTGGTCACCCTTCTTCCTCATGCTTACCCCCAATAGTTTTCTGGTCACCCTTCTTCCTCATGCTTACCCCCAATAGTTTTCTGGTCACCCTTCTTCCTCATGCTTACCCCCAATAGTTTTCTGGTCACCCTTCTTCCTCATGCTTACCCCCAATAGTTTTCTGGTCACCCTTCTTCCTCATGCTTACCCCCAATAGTTTTCTGGTCACCCTTCTTCCTCATGCTTACCCCCAATAGTTTTCTGGTCACCCTTCTTCCTCATCTATCTATCTATCTATCTATTGCCTGACGCCGTGATCCCCGAAGGGGTGGCCACGAACGAACCGCCCCCATGCACCTCTGTCCCCAGTCAGTCGACGCCCTTCCCCCCAACCAGCACCGCCTTCATTCATGTAGTTCCTCACTCCATCCTTCCACCTCATATTCGGTCTACCTCTTCCCCTCTGTCCCTCCAGCTCGCTCTCGTACACCCTCTTAGTCATTCTCTCGCTTTCCATACGTTCCATATGGCCGAACCATCTCAAGTTGTTCCTTTTCACACTTTTCAGCACATCTACCTCCACACCACACCACCTTCTTACTTCCTCATTAGTCTGTCTATCCCTCCATGTAATTCCGCACGCACTCCTTAAGTAATTCATTTCCACTGCTCTCACTCTTGGTCTGAGTCTCTCAACCAACGTCCATGCTTCGCTTCCGTAAGTCAGTGTCGGGATTACCACACTGTCATGCAAGGACTTCTTCACTTCCATACTGACCACCCTATTTCTTGTTACTGCTTTTAGCGTTCCTACAACCCTCTTCCCCTGTTGTACCCTCTCCCGCACCTCTTCATCCATAGTCCCATCTTTACTCAAAACACTGCCCAGATACTTAAAAGAGTTGACGATCTCCATAGCCTGACCGTTCAGCTTCACCTCACACTCTGTGACTTCACCCCTTTCGAAGACCATAACCTTGCTCTTCCCCGTATTTACCTTCAAATTCCGTTTTTCGCACACTGTTCCAAACTCATTTACCAGACCCTGCAACTCCCATTCATTATCACTCATCAGAACTGTATCATCCGCAAACAGCAGTATAGGTAGCTTCCACTCAATTCCCTCCCTTTTCAGCGATACACCAACATCCACTGCTCTTGATAGTATTTCTTTCATAACTCCATCCATATATACAGTAAACAACCACGGGGACATCACACACCCCTGTTTCAAACCAACATTCAGGTCAAAGAACTCGCTCTGCTCACTCTCCACACGTACTGCCGCCTTTGCACCCTCATACATGCTCTTCACTGCTTTCAGCAACTTGCCCTCTACTCCATATATTCTAAGTACTTTCCACAAACCTTCTCTATCCACTCTGTCATAGGCCTTCTCCAAGTCCATAAAGGCAACATACACCTTTTGTTTCTTCTCCAGATACTTCTCCACAACACAATTCAGGGTAAAAATCTGATCTACACATCCTCTTCCCTTCCTAAAGCCTCCCTGCTCGTCGCCTATCCATTTCTCCGTTCTCACTCTCACTCTCTCAATCACTACCCTACTGTATACCTTCCCTACTACACTTAGAAGACATATTCCTCATGCTTACCCCCAATAGTTTTCTGGTCACCCTTCTTCCTCATGCTTACCCCCAATAGTTTTCTGGTCACCCTTCTTCCTCATGCTTACCCCCAATAGTTTTCTGGTCACCCTTCTTCCTCATGCTTACCCCCAATAGTTTTCTGGTCACCCTTCTTCCTCATGCTTACCCCCAATAGTTTTCTGGTCACCCTTCTTCCTCATGCTTACCCCCAATAGTTTTCTGGTCACCCTTCTTCCTCATGCTTACCCCCAATAGTTTTCTGGTCACCCTTCTTCCTCATGCTTACCCCCAATAATTTTCTGGTCACCCTTCTTCCTCATGCTTACCCCCAATAGTTTTCTGGTCACCCTTCTTCCTCATGCTTACCCCCAATAGTTTTCTGGTCACCCTTCTTCCTCATGCTTACCCCCAATAGTTTTCTGGTCACCCTTCTTCCTCATCTATCTATCTATCTATCTATTGCCTGACGCCGTGATCCCCGAAGGGGTGGCCACGAACGAACCGCCCCCATGCACCTCTGTCCCCAGTCAGTCGACGCCCCTCCCCCCAACCAGCACCGCCTTCATTCATGTAGTTCCTCACTCCATCCTTCCACCTCATATTCGGTCTACCTCTTCCCCTCTGTCCCTCCACCTCGCTCTCGTACACCCTCTTAGTCATTCTCTCGCTTTCCATACGTTCCATATGGCCGAACCATCTCAAGTTGTTCCTTTTCACACTTTTCAGCACATCTACCTCCACACCACACCTCCTTCTTACTTCCTCATTAGTCTGTCTATCCCTCCATGTAATTCCGCACGCACTCCTTAAGTAATTCATTTCCACTGCTCTCACTCTTGGTCTGAGTCTCTCAACCAACGTCCATGCTTCGCTTCCGTAAGTCAGTGTCGGGATTACCACACTGTCATGCAAGGACTTCTTCACTTCCATACTGATCACCCTATTTCTTGTTACTGCTTTTAGCGTTCCTACAACCCTCTTCCCCTGTTGTACCCTCTCCCGCACCTCTTCATCCATAGTCCCATCTTTACTCAAAACACTGCCCAGATACTTAAAAGAGTTGACGATCTCCATAGCCTGACCGTTCAGCTTCACCTCACACTCTGTGACTTCACCCCTTTCGAAGACCATAACCTTGCTCTTCCCCGTATTTACCTTCAAATTCCGTTTTTCGCACACTGTTCCAAACTCATTTACCAGACCCTGCAACTCCCATTCATTATCACTCATCAGAACTGTATCATCCGCAAACAGCAGTATAGGTAGCTTCCACTCAATTCCCTCCCTTTTCAGCGATACACCAACATCCACTGCTCTTGATAGTATTTCTTTCATAACTCCATCCATATATACAGTAAACAACCACGGGGACATCACACACCCCTGTTTCAAACCAACATTCAGGTCAAAGAACTCGCTCTGCTCACTCTCCACACGTACTGCCGCCTTTGCACCCTCATACATGCTCTTCACTGCTTTCAGCAACTTGCCCTCTACTCCATATATTCTAAGTACTTTCCACAAACCTTCTCTATCCACTCTGTCATAGGCCTTCTCCAAGTCCATAAAGGCAACATACACCTTTTGTTTCTTCTCCAGATACTTCTCCACAACACAATTCAAGGTAAAAATCTGATCTACACATCCTCTTCCCTTCCTAAAGCCTCCCTGCTCGTCGCCTATCCATTTCTCCGTTCTCACTCTCACTCTCTCAATCACTACCCTACTGTATACCTTCCCTACTACACTTAGAAGACATATTCCTCATGCTTACCCCCAATAGTTTTCTGGTCACCCTTCTTCCTCATGCTTACCCCCAATAGTTTTCTGGTCACCCTTCTTCCTCATGCTTACCCCCAATAGTTTTCTGGTCACCCTTCTTCCTCATGCTTACCCCCAATAGTTTTCTGGTCACCCTTCTTCCTCATGCTTACCCCCAATAGTTTTCTGGTCACCCTTCTTCCTCATGCTTACCCCCAATAGTTTTCTGGTCACCCTTCTTCCTCATGCTTACCCCCAATAGTTTTCTGGTCCCCCTTCTTCCTCATGCTTACCCCCAATAGTTTTCTGGTCACCCTTCTTCCTCATGCTTACCCCCAATAGTTTTCAGATTTTATGACGTTCGGCACATTAGTTTGGCGATTTTAAAACCTTTTGCCCCATTTTGTTGTCAATTTTAAGACCTTTCGTGCCATTTAGGTGTCGATTTTTTCCTGGCGAACAATAGCGAGCCTGTAATCTTACGAGTAATCGGCCTTCGGCCGGGACATTTTTCTACCGAAAAATGTACAAATTAATCTAGAAGGGGTATCTGATGGATATGTTTTTAAGTTTG